>JADMLD010001394.1:7445000-7540000 GCA_017589585.1 Phylloscopus whistleri
GTAATCATTTAGGTGGAGGCCCGATAAATTTGTTCTCAAGAATCTCATTCAAACAGACTTCATCTTGCAGGGGAGCCACCTTTTTAGGAGACTTCAAAGCTGAAGACACATCTTTGTCTGGTTTTCACACCTCTGAAATAAAAATTCTATTCCCAATTCAAACTAAAAAAAATAGCAGAAGCTTACTAAGAATGCAGATATTCCCTTCATTAGGAATGCTCCAGGAATGTCTTGTTTTTCTGTCTGCCATATCCGATAATGAAAAGTCGTGTCAAACACCCTGTGAGACTACTCTTTACATACAAGGTCTTCCCATTCCTCTTAATTTTTTCCATTTCTTGGGAGGGACCAGAGAAGGTAGTAATTCCTCAGGAGCCCTTGATTTGGCTTCTTGTGTGCACATGGGCATTGAGTGAGCTGCTGGCTCCTCTGTTGGGCTTGGCAGCCTCCCCCTCCTGCCATTGTCTCTTCTGGGCTCCTTTGTGGGTGTTCTGTCACATAGCCTACCTACCACTTAGATTTAGAAATAAAGAAATAGACAAAGAATTTGAAAAAAGATTAATTTTTGGGGATGATATTCACTTGTAGGATATCTAGAAAATTACTGCCTATAACTTAAGCTTTCCATTCATCCTTACAGTCTCAAGGTGTAATGATGCTGACAGTTACAAAAAGCACGGTTGGAAAACAGAAAGTGAAGATAAAGTAGTACTTTAAAAAGAAAGTTACATCTGGTTTTGCACCTGTCTTTTTTTTTCTCTCATACTACTTCTGCTTTGCTCAGCTGATCTTAAAAGACTTATATCTAGAACACACTCTGAGCTGTGTTTTCCTCGGCTTGTTTTAGGCTTAACTTCGTCTTGTTAGAAAGCTTCTGCCTGTTTCAATATCACACAATAAGTGACAGATATGTGATGATAAGTAGCATTAGATGGGATAAGTATACATTCTGACTGTGGGTTTCAAGTGAAACCTCACTTGGACACAGAGAGTCTGGTTAGAACCAAGTGTTTAATTTTTTTCTAGATTTCACAAGTTCTAGCACAAACAGTACGGACCTCAACTTCTGCTGCTTTTAGAATAATACAGAATTCTGTAACACACTATAAATTTAGTAAATATAACACCAAAGGATTTTTGGCTTCATCTTAATAGAGAAGTAATAGAAGAACACATTATAAACATGCAAGGAGGGGAATCTACTTTACTGCCTTTGGTCTAAAGTTTCTTGGGATAAGGAAAAGAGAAACCGTAATTGTTCTTTTCTAACTAGCATAAGTTTGACCATTAACAATGGCTTTTTATAGGATTACTAGATTTCTCTTTTATAACACCCTGTTCCTCAAGTGATCAGCAGCACCACAAGACAGCAACTTCAGACATTTCACAGGTTTTTTTACCACCTGGGCTTGCAGCATCTATAATGCTTTGAATACCGAGAATACAAGTGTGACTAAACCTAACAATGTTTAAGATACTGCTCTTTCAGTTTATTATCAGCTCTTAAAAAATAATATCTATGTGAAAGCAGAGTATTAATAGAGTTTCTGCTTCTCTATCTGTCCTAACAGAGCTTGAAATAGCTGGTGACATTAATGCAGGATCTAACTCTCCTAGACTAACAGAGTTCAATGATGACCATTAGAATTGCCTCTTAATGTGCACACGTGCCAGAGCACTGCTTGATTTCAAAGCAAAGGCTCAGTCAGAATGACTTTATCTTCTGAAAGGATTATCAGACCTGATTAGTCAGGCCCAATATCTCCTTATTCCTGCTCTGCTAATGTCTGCATGATCTACAACCTCTGAAAGGTAGTTTTTCACCTAGTTACCAGATACCAAATTCTTGCTGCCTCTCACATTAGTGATGTGACCTCCCTTGTCATCATGCAAGGAACATCAGTAAAACTGCATTAACTACCTGAAAACCAATCCTATCTCAGCTCTAAGTTATTGTAGTCCCAAAGGAGTTATTTGCTCCGAGTTTAGAGCACTGAAGTTCTTCTGACTGAATCAGGCTCAGTTATGGGTTCCCAGTACTATGGGATGAGCCCAAGCCTATTTTACTGCCAGCCTGTTTTAAGCAGAGATCTACAAAACAATTAACTTGCTAGGTAAAAAGTGTTAATCTCCATCAACAATAAAGAACTTTTTCTTCTAAGCTTCAAAAGGGATTACAAACAGCAACCATCCAATATATCTTGCCGTCTATTGAATGTCCTACAGGGTAAGAAATTAACTGTTAGAATTATATACATAATATTAAAATTATGAAATATGCAGATATAAATAGAGAGAGAAAGCATAGATTATAGGACTCTGCAACACCACGGTCAACCTGGGATCTGCCTTTCTAATTGTTCTCTTATGACTTTATTGAGTAAAACAATGTATAGAATTGACTAAATGCTAACTTGCTCCATACAAATCCCCACAACCTAAGTGGGCTTGCTGCTTTCCCCAGCTCCAGATCAGGCATCCCCTGTGAAATCCAAGCATCTGTATGAACCACTTCATCACTTCAAGAAATCAGTTCATGATAGCACCACAAAGACCTCTTGATTGGGAGCAACTTCCTATTCACTAGAACTGTATGCTCAAACCTCAAGTCACACGAACGTCATCAAGAGTTTTAGCTTTCCTTCAGACAGGATTGCTCCAACAGCAATGCCAGAAGCACCCTTCCAAACCTCAAAGGAAACACCAAAGACCACATCAACTGTTGTGTTCCCCACAGTCAACAATCTTCCGTAACCTCCCCCTCAGAAGCCTTCCAACAGGGACAGGCACCCAAAGACAGTTTTGAGAGGAAATGCAAGGATGTAAATAAACCCAGTTTACAGCCTGACAGCTACTTTTATCAGTTTTAAAAAGTGCCTGAGGTTACCTACAACAAATGGTTTCTCAAAACTCTCAGCAAAAGGTTTACAGAAGGTTTCCAAACTTTTTCAAATCTAGTTATATTTCCAATGCCCAGTCGGAGCATGATGGATGTTCTACTTTTGTTTCACAAGAATTTTGGAGTCTCTGATTTGCAAATGTGCAAGTACTTAACTCTATATACAGTCCTATGACCTTTTAGACAGCAATGACAGGACCAAACCAGGCAGTAACACATCAGAGAGATGGAGTACAACATCCAAAGAGTTTGCAAATTAAGTAAACACGGGACTGCACCTCACATCTATTGTCAGTTCACTTCCCATATGCTTTTTGGCGTAACCATGCAGAATTAGTATCTCAGAGCTCCATTAAACAGGAACAGCAGTTTTGTTCCAAAACTCTTCCAGTCAGTTTCATCCATGCATCAGTTTAGCAAGTGCATTCCCTCTTTTCTGTGATATCACTGTCCTGTGTCTGTCTCTGCTGGCTTTTATACATAAGGAACATGACACAAGAGTAAGAATTACAGCTTGCCTAGAGCAAGTTCTTCATAAATGTAAAAGAGGATCTGCTGTGGGTTGCATAGAACAGAAAGATGAGCTCAGTATTGACAGAGACATCCTAAAACTTCATCAGGGTTGAGATTAGGTTTATTGTTTTTTAAGGAGAAGGTAAGATCCAGAGGTGAACATGAAACAGAGAGGGAAAAATACCCTGTCCAGATATAGGAACAAGCAGTCAAGTTTGTGACCCAGTCTAAACTCATTTACTTGATGTTGAGAAATATCAGGTAGCACAAAGCCCAGGATATGTAAATGAGCATTTAAAATAAGCTCATTCTGAGATGAGTAGTTCTGTTAACAGGTATTTGTAAAAATATATATTTATTTTATGCTAACCAGAAGGCAGTGTAAATGCATCTTGTGACACTTCATTGATTCTTGCTAATCAACAGGCAACTTGTAAGTAGTCTGAAAAGAGAAGGTTTTTTAAATAAATGTAGGAACATGCAATGTATATAATTCAGCACTTGGTTCCAGGTACCAATGGAATGAAGTGCTTATAGCTTTTAAGGCTTAGTTTGCGAAAAAGAAGTTACAGGAAACTTTGTCATAAATCATTCCCAACCTGCTTTCCAAAAAAGTTTAACAAAATTTTAACAGAAGGATACACCTGTTACAAGGCAGCATACAACACAGCTGGAAGCTCCCAGAGGTTATGTATAGTATGGATGCATACATTATGCATCCATACTATTATGCATGATAGTTATCAGTGAATAAATAACTTCATGCTTGGATATGCTAATTTACACATAATCTTGGGAATGTTGGTGAGCTTTCTGAAGCACTAACCGATTTCTGTTATGTGTGTCAAGGTACAATAAAGAACAGTGAGGCTTAACTGAGATGAGACCCTAACTGGTTTTAATATTTTGTGCTGTCAATAAACTGCAACTGCCTCTTAGCTACGCAGTGTATGGGTCATGGCGAAAGACTTTATTTCAAATTTGTTTCTCCAAAGAATGTTTTGTGAGTATTTTTCCTAGTGCAGGTATATATTTTTAAAGCAGACTGCTAACAGCTTTTAGAGACTTACTTGTAATTTTAGTTCTAAGTCAGAAATGCTGTTTGTGCTTCTTTTTTTAAAAAAATGGAACTGAAATTCCAACATATTCTTCAAATCTCCTCACCCTAGCACTTTTTCAACAGAAGAAGTTGCCTATCAGAAACGTTTATTCAGTCTGGAAACTCATGTAGGTTTCTTCTTAAAGAGAAGGAAAAGGAGACAAAATAATTTGGGAAAGATCTCTATCAGTTTATAAGGAACAACATTGAAGAAAACTCAGTTCTTTAATATATTTACATATAAGTTTCTAAGATGTATTACTTTGTGTTGAGTTTTCAGACCTAACTGTTAACAATTTTGGATGAATCACAGGAGTACCCAGATACCATCATATCAGCTCAGTACTTCATCAAATACTGACATATGAAAATGGGTCAGATTATCCACCCAGAAAAATCATTCTTTTCCTTGTATGTTTACTTCAACACTGTTATGTACTTATATGGAATTGTTATTTAATCATATTATTGCCAAACTGGCTATAACATAATTCACCTAGCACTGACCAACTACAGAACAAAAATTAAACAAACATTTTGCTGTTGTTAATTTTTTTTTTCTATAGGTCTGAGCTTCTGAAGCCAGCAGGTCACTTGGATTATGTATACAATGTTGATAATTGCATTCTTTAAATCTACAAAATGCAACAAAGCTCACTATTTTCCAAAATAGCTTTAAAAACAATTACAATTACTGCCCAGACATTTTCAAACACAGCAGGCTGTTGGCTTAGGCAGTGATGGAAACCCTAAAAAGAAGATAAATATTTTGAAACGCACTGTAAATCAAATTTGTGCACTGGACTAAGAATGGATTATCTGCCTCTAAACAGCAAAAGATGTTTTAGTTTGAGGGGTTTTTTCCATGCTTATTTACTAGAAATTATTTTTAATTGTGTCTGTGTGATTTATTTCTTTTTTTCCTCAAGATTTTTTAACAGTTGGTTTGTAATAAATACTCTACCATAATTAGTTCTACATACTTTATTCATTATATTTACTGATGCACAGGAATCCACTGTTTCTCAACCCTTTAATAAAAAGTACATTTTTCAGCTTAAAAATTGATTTGGAACAATGCTATGTTGGCCTCAAGCTGCTCTGCAAGTATTTATAGCAGATTTATCTACAGACTCAACTGGGCAAATTTTGATGACATAATTAATGGAGGCCTTGATTAAGAATGGGACCTTGAGGAAAATTATTATATTATGATCTATTATCTTTTGATATCAAGACAAAGATAGCCACATTTTCTATCCTTCATTCCAGAAAGTGTGAAAAAAAATAAACAAAAGGTCAGCCCAAATGGAAGCCAAAGGCACTGGTTTTGTGTATGTCCACTCAAACCTGGTTACAAATTCTCAGTTTTCTGACTTTTGGCCAGATTCACCTTCTCTGGCACAGCAAGACTATCAGTAGACCACAAGCTCAGGCTCACTGGGCATCTTCTTGAAAGAAGTTATGTAAGATAGGATGATGCTAGATTGATGCTGATGGTTTCCTAATTAGTACAGAGCTGGCATTGCAGCCTTCTCTTTCCTAGCAGGTCACAAAGAGAATGTGGGCAGTTTACCCTGGACTCTGAGATTTTCCAGCTGGAAGACAATCCCTTGTGATGACCCAGAAGGAAGCAGCATTTTGCTAAGTCAGGTCATTATTTTTATAAAATGGGAGTGAAAGCTTAAAGTTTTACAAAAGTTGCCTTCACTGAGAAAGATACCTATCACTTTCTTAGAAATGTAATGAGTATTTAGTTCTTAATCAGAATGGGGTATTATCTTGTTAGCCCTTGCATTTCACATTTACAATGTGCTAAAATATTTGTGTTTTTGACTGAAAGACTGTTCAGTTGCATAAATCTAGCTGTTGAGCTTCCTACCTTTCTTTTTCCCCTTAGAAAACAATTTTCTGGCTTTCCTCAGTATACAGAGCAGGAAAATATGAAACAAGAGAACCATAAGACTTAAAAAAAGGCCAGTAAGAGAATGGTAATTCAGAAGTTTGATTTTGGTTTGGTGGTTTATCTCAGTTTTTCTCTATTTCTCAGACAGTTGCAAGATTTTTTTTCTAAATTCTGGCTCAAGATTTTTGTGCAGTAGGACTGATCATTCATCTGTTTATCCGTTTCCAAGCTTCTGGATACGTTATATCCAGGTAAGAATAGTCCATACCTCCAAAACCAACATGAACTGAATCAAAACAACAATAAATATATATTGTTTAATGACATACATGGTATAATGAGGAAAACACAAGCAAAATTAAGCTGAGACTTCACATGTAACCACAAGACTCCACTGCACAACTCTGGACACCCTATGCAAGGTCACTGCTTTTGTAATCAAGTTTCTCAAGCCACAGAGGAATGATCAAAATTTCAGCCCAAAGTTACCAAAACATGTTACTTCTCTCTTTTATTTTTAAAGGAGGTTCAAGGTTCATTGTTTTGAAGGCTGTAAGTGTCATACTCTTAATGAGCAACATACCTCTTGGCAGCCCTTCTCTATCGTGATTACCAGCTGAGAGTCAACACACCCTGTAAGCATTTGTTCATCAGTTCAGCAGAATTACTCAGGACCCAGTGAGTATCTGGCATTCAAGAATGCAGCTGCCTTTGTGGCAGGCAAATTTACCGACAAGATTTTTGCAACTGCTACTTTTTGTGATCATTTGAAGTTCACTCATCTGCTAAATACGGCATGGCAAATTAAAACAGGTTATCCAAAGTGGTCTAGAGTTCTGCTCACTGGTGCAACTCACTGAAAGACTCCTAGCTTCTTTTGTTAATAGTATATATAGCATTTCAGGTGTTCACCAAAGGGATTAAACTGACCAAGGGTCTCCCTATCTCTGCAAGTTCTGCAAGGGCTCTCCACACTTCACCCTGAAGACTGAGCTTCTGCAAGGGTTGCCTTTCAGCTCAAGGCAAGTTACTGCAAGTTTCTTTGCACTCCATCTACCCACGGGAGCCATGTCCTCTCCTCTGTGGGGATATCTCTGGCTGGGACCTGTGGTCTTGACCTGTTTACCCAACTCTTGCCCCAGGATCCCCTCACTGAGCCTTCCTCACCTCCTCACACACCCCCAGCTCCATCTCATGGCCCCACTCTTTCTCCCTACTCCCTGCCTGCCCCCCCAGCTTTCCCAAACCAGCTCCCCCAAAACCACTGTCACTGGCCTTCCACCTCATCTCAAGCCATCCTGCTGCCATGCAGAGTCTTCTCCCTTGGGAGCTGTGGTGGCTGCTGACTGTGGCAGCCCCTTCACTTCTCCATCTGAGGAGGCAGCTGTGCTGAGCTGGAGGCCGGGCCCAAGCAGCGCTCCCAGGCTCAGGGCTCCCTCAAGCGAAGCTGAACCGTGCCCAGCTCTCGGCCTCCCCTCAGGGTGCCAGCTGCTCACAGAGGAGACCCACCACAGCCCAGAGCCCAGCAGCTCTCCACACCAACATGACTGACCAGGGCTTGCCAGCTGCTGTGGCAGAACTGCACATTCCAGCATTCCAGCACCCATCCTGGCTGCAGCTCTGAGCAGCCACAAGCCACGGCTGAGCCCCAGCGAAGGGCTGAGGGGACACTGCTGCTGTAGACCAAGAGGTGGCTGCTGGCCAAATCTCAAAATGCTCTGGGACCCTGTCCCCAGCATGAAAGCCAGGGGACAGAAAGGCCACATTCCACAGGAAACAATTTTATGCAGTGCTGGTCCAAGGTACCTGTGATACCTGATGCCACATTCATCCACTGAGTCTTTCATGAGTGCCTGCCCACACTGCAGGTGAGCAGGCAGCAAGCCTGTGGTGCCAGAAACCTGTTTGGGTCATACTGGAGGAAAAAAGGCCATATGGCGGCTTTCCAGCTAGAGGAGAAAGGGCGTGAGGGGACACACCCACAGCCATGAGACCAAGGCCTCAAACTCATCATTCTTAGTCTTTCTCTCATTAAAATTTGTGATCATCACAACTGCAAGAAATGGGGCAAAACCAGCATAGCAAATCTGCAAATCTGGGGAGTGATGCTTTACAGAAAGGTGTTTGTCTTAATGCTTGAGACCTTTCCTAGACTGATTAGGATAATAGAGTCAAAAAACCCCAAACCCTCCATGGAAATAGAATTCAGGTCATTTGTCTTCTATAAACACTTCACAGTGCAGTGGGCGATCAGTGCTGAGCCATCTTCTTAAATCTCACTGAAAATCAAACTGGAATATTCTTCCCTTGTGTTTTCTTTTTGAAGCTAGTATAAAATGCAGTTTAATTTCTTTTCCCGTTTTAATTAAATAGGCTGTTCTGCACTTTATTTCACAAGAACTCTGAGCAAGATATAATTAATTGATATGTGTAATTATAGCCATCATACTTTCCCTCCTCCCTAGAAAATCAGTTACAAGCCCTATCCTTGACGAAATGCTTTTGAAGAATAATACATCTGAAGTCAAATGTTATTGCTAATTGACAGGATAGTTTCAACAATGTAACCTTATCTTAGGTAAATAAACTCCTAAGGAAACTTTGAGCCAGAAAGGCCAAATGAGATGTTTGAGATTCCTCTTTGCTGCAGAAGGTCTTGTTTTGATAGTGCATTTCAATACAAAGGCTACATGTGAAAGAGAATCTGAGACCAAAAGAGACACTGGTTCCTCCTGTTTGTATTCTCTCCTAACTCAGTATTTTTCATAATAGGAAAAAATACCTTGATGGGGCCTCTAATTACTGCAGTAGAAAAAAATTAAATATTATTTTTACTTGGAATACTATTTGAAAAAGAATTAGTGCTTCTCTAGATTTTTTTCTTGAAATTCTGATTTAGCTTTTATATTTGTTTTTACACTGCAATAACTAATTCACAAAACCAGCCTAATGTTTAAAATGAGCATTTTAAACAAATAACTGTGTTAAATTACAGATGTGAAAACTCTCAATAACATTCACATTAAAGTATCTGATCAAAAACATTAGGACTGTACACCAAATATGAGATGCAAGATGTGTTAAAGCAGTGAGAAAGAGGAGAAACAGCCACCAGGGGGTAGGAGATGATGGAGGGAAGAGACATCCTGTACCAGTGTGTGGGTTTTGAGGAGTGGAGTCTGAGAAATTAGAGTGTCCTGGAAATGGACTGTAAACTTCTCAACCACACATTGTCATTGATGCACAAGGTCCTGCCTCTGTTTCTGGTCAGTGTTCAAAGATGTTAGGAGACAGCGGCCCTACTAAGCACACTGCACTTCTGTAAATTTATTTGCTAAATAAAACATAGTTGACCTCAGAACAAATGTGACAATAATAACTTAAAATGCATTCTCAACTGAAGCTGGTCTTCTGAAATCCCTAGAGTGGGACTGGGTCTTTTCATAGAGATATAACCAGAAGATATTCCCACATGTCCAGAATGTTATCTCACAGTTAATTTGGAGATGAAGTGTTACCAGAAACATTACTCAGCATTGCTTCTAAGGGAAGGTAGATTCTACACAGAAAACTGATCTTCATTGCAAAAGATAAATCATATTGCAAGATGGGTTTTTCAGACTATTTGAGAGACAATTTTGTTGTGTTATAAACACTGTAAGAGTGTGCACATTTGTAGACTTTGATGTCAAGGTGGGGTTGAGGAGAAGAATAAACAAATACTTGTCTTGATGCACATGAAGAAATACAATTTCCAAAATCCACGTCCTATTCCTTATCAGCCGGGCCAAATCGTATCTCTCTGTGTGGTCATAGCAACTGATGCCTGGAGCACTCACTGGCTGTCTTTACTTCTAGCTTCCAAAACACTTCATTTTCTATCTCAAGCTGTGATCTGATAAATCTATTTCAAGCAGGATTACTAAAGAAGTGAGATTATTTATTTACTGGTCTTTATAGATCTTCTCTTGAAAGGCCTTCCTGTTTGTAGAAATTTAATCTTCCAATCCTTAATGCAGAAATACATATGTCCTTTCCAGGGCAGACTTCAATAATTTTCTGACTGGCAGCTATATGACCTCTGAACATAAACTGTGTCCTGTAGCCTGTCCAGCTCAATGAAAATTTCAGTCCTGTGCAGAAACAGAAGAAAATAAACTACATGTGGTGCTTAGGTGGTATGCCAGTTTAAGGGATGCAGTAGCCTAAAATGCACCCCACCCCACATTTTGAGTGGCTCATTTTTCTAGACTGGACATGAAATTCCACTTTAGCTGGGCCAAATATACTTGGGAAATGACCAATTCACTAGTTCTGTAATGAACCTTGTTCTGTGGCTGACCGAGCCCTTATAAATCTGTTTGGGATTTCATCCTGATTACTGCATGGAAATGCTCTTACACCATTCTGTCCAGAATGAAGATTGGAGGGACCACACAGAAGCAGTCATCCATCCCTTCCACCTAATCATTGTTTGTGGTGAAGGGAAAACAGCCAGATAGGGTGTCACTTCTTGCAGAACGACAGCCTCAGCTTAGTAATGACCTTCTACAAGGCTTTTGGATTGATGACTGCCTGCCTCCAGATGAGGCTCACAGGACTCATCCAAAGACCATTGCAGTAAACCTCCACAGAAGAGGATCCAGAGGAGTCCCGGGTCTTAGTTCCGAGTAACAATAAAAAAATAATAAAGAAGTCAGGAGAATAACCAAACCTGTTCAGAATTCCACAGAGGATATGTAAAAATGCTTCCTGTACATCAGAGAGCTTCAGATAGAAAAGCAAATATACTCAAGAAGGAAGAGTTTGGAGGTATAAAAAGGGAAGTCAGGGAAAGGAGAAGTCAGTATCTCAGGTAAAAATGGTGTTCACTTCCTCAAGAAATAAACTGAAAACGTGTAACAGAGAATTATAATAGTAGGATTGACTCCAGAATGAAATTCTGGTGAAAAAAATGCATTTTAAAAAGACTGGAGGGAATTTTCTGTGTCAGGAGTTCTATGGTCATCATGGATTATGTCAGGTGTAAGGTAACAGGACAAAAGGAGGGAGAAACACATCTGTTTCAGTGTTCTCAGTCTGTCATTATACTATGAAATACAACCACTCCAGTGGGAAAAAAACAACACTACAAACTGAACAATAATGGGAAATCTATCAGATTATAACTTACAGTGTGAATGTATGGGAGGAAAGTCAACAGCTTTATAAAGACAGAGAAAACTGTCACTAAACTGTGTTATTTACTAAGACTACTCTATCTTTAACTCCTAATCTGAAGGGCAATAAAATCTTGTGATCAAGCACAGATAGAAATGCCCATATTTTTAAAACAAGCAATTGATTTTTGAATCCTTATTTGCAAATAGAATTACAAAAAAATAATCAAAATTAATAAATACCTCATCAATACATTTAAGCTTCTCTGTACTTTCTTTAACATCTTATTCACAAGAGTAGGGTGTTTATGTTCATTAAACCAGAAACTAGATTTTAATTCAGAAATAAGAAATATTTCATAGAACTTGATCAGAGATTTCCACAGCAAGTTATTTATACTGTGCCAGGTAAGAAAGGAAGCACCTCTCAGCAAGTTACCCAAGCACCAATTCTACTGAAATTACTTTCTGCTTTATATTTAAAACCACCATGGCTTCAGATAAACTTCAGATAAAACCTTAAAAGCTCAATGCAAGAAGGACATTTTATTGTTATTATTGACTGGCTGTTAATGAAATCATTTCAAGAAGTACAAGAAATTGTCAAGAGTTCAAGAAATCAAGTCAAGAATATTTTTGCTGCCATTAATTTCATTCTTGATCTACATTACTGCTTAGGCTAAAGTATTACTTAATAATGTACACGACCATATTCTTGATTTTTTGTTTTTTGTCATTTCCTTATTTGCTCATATATGACAAATATTGCTGCTGCCCAGGACAGGATTCTAGCATAACATAGATGTTACTTCAAGGAAGACACCTTACATATGTTTTGATGCATTGGATGAAGCAAACATGAAGCATAAAGAATTCTAGTAAGTGTAAGTCAGGAAGAGACAACTGTACCAGGGGTATCAATCTTAAAAGCTGCACTTTTATTTTACTAAATTATCTATGTTAAAAACAAATCTGTGCCTGGTGTGGAATTTCACTGCATCAAGTGTTACAATATCTTTGTTTTCATTACAAGCAGGAGAATGCATGTAGAACAAGTGTTAAGAAACATGACAATAAATTAGAATATAATTTACAAAAGCAAAAATAATAATAATAAAGTAACAGTGTACCACATTAATACTGAGTATAAAATAATAAGCAACTAATCACAATAATACAAAGGTAATTTCAGTCTGTATTATTAAGGATATCTATGTGACATTCACTCCTTTATAAAGTTCCTAACGAAATGGACTATTTTGGATGTATACACCTTGAAGGATTAATCTTAGATTTTTGTTTCTGTTTTGATCTTTATCAGCTGATAGTATTGCTCAGCAGAAGTACTGGCACCAAGTTTCTGCATCTTCTATTGTACTATTTGACTCTAGGTCTGTCATATAGCCTGCACAAAGACTCCTTTTGTCACTATTTAGGAATATAACACTATTTAGCTTAGATTATATAGATGGCTACAGTGTAGCAGCAGCAATGAACTGTGCTGTTGAAACCAATTATTTTTCTGAGAATTAGGTTTCAGATTTCAGTCTTAGTCTGTAGTATTGCTTAGTTTGTAAATCCATATACATTCTGTGTTTTGTTCCCTTTAACAATACAATTCAACATTGCTCAAGGCAGTTCTTTAAATTCCAACCTCAGTGCTGTTATACTGCAGAGCAAACATCAGAATCCCCGGTGTTCTAGCACCAGTAAGAGAGCAAAATGTGTCTTTGGAAACATTCCTTACAATTTTCATGTCCTAAGTGAGGTAAAATAAAAAGGTTTCTTTTCAATACAGAAAAAACCTTTTTCTCATTAGCTGAAATGACACATTAGCTGATAAACAAAATCATGCCCTGGAGAAAACTGGACCTTGATACAAAGAGACCTCTTACCTAGGGAATGTTGTAACAACCCCTTACCCTTTCATCATACTTCTGATCTAACCAGGGCATGTTAGCACCAAGGTGTTCTGTCAAAAGGATACAGGAAGTCAATTCAGTTAACAGACAAGGACTACATACTGCCCTTAATCTCTATGTGCAACTCCCCAAAATTGGGATGTTTTTATCTACTGGTGTCAGTTTTAACAGGAGTTGTTTACATGGTGATGAGAGCAACAGATAACAAGCATATGTGAATACATGCAAGCCAACTGAAAATTAATTCCACTGGTCACAATTGTACAGAAGTGGAAATACTGGCAAGAGGTAGCAGATGACAGGAATTTGATGGTTGTGAGTACAGACATGGGGCTACACAAAACCCCTTGACAGATTGTCAATATGTTGGGGGGATTTCATAGTATAAGTCCTCTTAACAGTATCTATTGTTCCATGTTAATTCACATTAGTAAGTAGTGTGCAACATATTTGGTTTGCTATTGGTAAAAAACATTGGTACACTTCAATCTCATATTTTGAAATTATTTTTCACTGAAAAGATTACCTTTTTTTTTAAAAGTGCTATTTGAGTTAGAATTTGTAACTTTATTGTTCACATAATTTTAACCGCTTTACAACAAAGGAGTCATAGTTGGACACACAATCACATTCATGAAGTACCTGTTGCAAAATGCAAATGTTCAAGTACAATATATTATTATAAAGAAATACCTACTCCCCTCATCTCCTTGTTGAGTGTGTTTATGAAAAGTGAAGGGGAAGAGGAGCATGACAATTAACTTTTTAATGTTAAATTCCTGATTGTGACTCGCCTAAGAAGTTTGGTTTTACTTTTAAAAATGCAAAGTATTTGGTGAATATTAAAAATAGGGTAATATGAATAAGTGGACCATGGCAGCAAATAGTTAAGGCATCTAGCTTCTAATTTAGAGGCATGACTTTGTTCCAGTCTCATGCTGAAAGCTGCCCCTTGCTTTAAATATGGTCCAGCTTTAAATAGATATCTGGCCATTTAGGAGAAGGTGGCCAGAATTTACTACAGCCATCCCTTTTCCAGTGCCTTACTCCTGACAGTCCAACAGGCCTCTTGGCTCGAGCACACTTTTGACTTCTCATTCAAACAGAACCTAGATACCTCCATGAGTCACTTACTCTTTGGTCGCAATCCTTGCCACTCAGATGCAGTCTCCTGAACAGAACATTCACATATTCCTTCTCATAAACAATACCTCTGCTATCGTATCAAAGGAGGGAACATCTGGAATCCATTTTAACGTTCAGATTTGCAAAGGATTGTTGATATTACACAGTAGGCTTATCTTTTGCATTCAAATTCCTTGGTTTTGGAGAATCAAAGTTAACATGTAAACCAGATCTAAAAGCCCACAAAGTTGTTTCTTCTTTGTGGCTGGTGTTGTAAACAAAAGTGAGCTGGAGTCAAAGTGTAAGTCCTAAACAACCTTTTTGGTAGTAGCGAAGGAACTGGCAATTCAGTCTTCACCACTGCTGGAGTCTGCCTCCCTCATGATACTGAAATATGTTCCTTTCAGTGGAAATCTGTTTCACTTGTACAATGGTAAGATGGCTATAAACCTGCAATGAAGATTTCATTTTGTTTCATAGCACACTTGTATTTCATGCACCAGTGCAATAACTGTTGCACCTCTTAAAACTAAGTCCCTCATGGTTGTTCTATTTAGTATAGCTTTATATATGGCTCACAGCAGTGTTCAGGAAATACGGATTACTCCAAAGGGAAATAGGTGGAATGAAGGAAAAATACTTCTTTTTCTAAAAAAATTTTGCTCCTTAAATAACATTTCCAAGCTCATTTTATAATTTAAATTGTGGTGCTGTGTCAAGAGATAAAATAGTTAAGATTTTTAAGCGATGACTTAACTTTTTTTTGATTCTTCTTTACTTCCATAGTAGACCAACTCATAAGAACTACATTTTAAACAGTTTTAAATAGAAATGGATTCAGTGTCATTGCTAAGTCCATAATAAAAGTTATTTTAATGGTCCAAGGATGTAAACACTATTGGATTTAGTAAAAAGAACACAAATGTTCCACAGTAAGCTATTCTATATGTGTTGTGTGAATCTTTCAAATTTGGGATCCCCTCATACTGTGTCCAGCACTTTGGATTAATAAATCCTACTTCACAGAAGTTAAAATAATATTGAAATCCTGTCAGCTGGGGCTGACCAGTGGTTATGTTTTCCACAGGGTAATGCATTTGCAAGGACGTCAATCTCATTCCACTGTGTGGCTCTCTTTGATGGACACTCTTCCACAATGATAATAACAAGGCACATTCTTCTGCTTCCTGTGGGTCAGTGTCCTTGG
The DNA here is from genome assembly GCA_017589585.1 of Phylloscopus whistleri. Lineage (NCBI taxonomy): Eukaryota > Metazoa > Chordata > Aves > Passeriformes > Phylloscopidae > Phylloscopus > Phylloscopus whistleri. Next base: position 7,460,831 of record JADMLD010001394.1, read on the forward strand.
CAGGTCTTGCAGCACATCTGTCTGAAGTATGCTCGACTGCAGAACTTGAACTTCAGCACCAGTGGGCAATATGCCACTTTGTTCACATCTTTGCACTCTAATAATTAAGAACATTAAAGAGAAAAAAACCAGAAATATAAATTGAAGTACAAAGAAAATTTGATGCTTAACATGCTTCTCTATTCATCTATCTTGCTTTCTTTGTAACTACTCTTTCTAATACAGTCTAGTGCATGCAATTTTGCAAATTTAAAAAGCCATAAAAATGTTTGCAGGGCTTTCAGACATTTAGAAGTGTTCAGTCTTTGCCTTGGAAGAATTATTATTAATTGGGATAAATAATCACTTTACACAGTTAGAAAATGTAAGTAATTTTTTTTTCATTACTTTTAACTTCCATCTCAGGAATTATTTTATTCATCCATGAGATGTTATCATTATTGTGATTCACACTATTTGATACCACGCCTGTAAGAATCCTTAAAACAGAGTGAACAGCTAACAGGGATCACACAAGTGTTATGAACAAGTCACCAACAGAGTGACTTCAGTGACCAAACTGAATGGTGAATTATACTTTAGGCTTGGTTCCACACAATTTATTTTATGCTAGAAGGAAAGCCATTTTTTATGTCTATAATAGATGCAAAAGCTTTTTTCCAAAGTTGTGTCTTCTCTATATTCTGGGCTAACTGCCTCAGCTGCCCTATTGTGCAGGCAGGTAGCTTTCCCAGGAAGGGAGAACAGAGCTTAACCCCATGGAGGGAGGTTTCATTCTTTTGCATCCCACACAGGTTGCACATAAAGTGACTTTGTGGGTACATTGCAGGAGCTGGAATGTGCTGTAGTTCTCGTCTGGTCCATTTTTTGCACCTGTAGAAAGAAGGTGGGAATGGGGAATGGAATAGTTTGGTCCCTGCTCAGTTCTTATCCTGATGCAGCTGGGGAAAGAGCTACATCTGAGATCTCAGCAATACATTCAGATTCTACAGCTCTTCAGTCTCCACATAATGTCCTAGTACATTATTCTTCCTCTGGGAAGGGTGTTACAGACAGTGGATTAACACTTGCAATCACACTGTAGTAGCAAATTGAGTGCAGATGAGAAATTTTAGTATTTGAACCTAGGAAAGCATTAATGAGGCTGAACTTGCAGGTCTGCACTGACTAGTATTTGTGATAATGGCAATATGCATGCTTTTAGCTAAGCAAGGAGTGGTTAGAAAATGATTTAGATTTCATTTCATTATCACAGATAGAGAACGTCCGTTGCAATTCTTTCACTCCACTGACACCATGTTTTACATACTGCCTGTCTAATTTTTTAATTCGTAATGGAAACATAATTGAATGACAGGAGAAAAGACATTGTGGGTAGCTGGTTGAAACAGGTATTTCTCTACCAGCAACCCCACATGGTCACTGTATTTGACTGACTTTCAAAAACTCTTCACAAAAGCAGTCAAGTCTCTTGCAGAAATATTTCAAGTCTTCATGTTTGTGAAGACTGGGCATATACGAGAGACAGATGGTGAATTATAAATTAAGTGGGGAAAAAAAAAGGTTCACTTGATCGCAACAAGACATAAAAAGTTCACCCAATCCCAAAACTAACCTTCAAACACACAGTGTTTAGTTAAATACAAGTAAAGCCACTAACTGCGATTTTGCTAAAAGTGGGATTTCAAATGATCCTTTTTCATGTTTCTTTTAAGTTATTCTTCCTCTTGAGTAAAATTGGACCCTGTTGCCATTTGGACAGCAATGAGAGAATATTCTGGAAGTTCCCCACAACTTATGTTTTAAAAATCAGTTTTGAAATAGATATAGTAGCCTATTCTTCATAGGACTAGGGTTGAACAGAGAAGGTTTAGCAAAGTTCCTTTTGTTTCTAGTAACCAGTGTTGTAAGTTTCAGTAAGCTACATGTACAAGCTCTGAACTCTGCTGAACTTTGTGGCTAGATCAGGGGATTATGATATTAACTATTTTACATTTAAAAAAAAATCACAAAATGTCACTGTTCCTCCAGCTAAAGAAATTAAAAAGATGTAAAATATAAGAAAAACTAAAATGACATAAAAATAGACAAAAGAGTTTTTCAGCTAAACTTTTAGATGGGCTTTAGCAGTCTAGATTCAGCAGATATACATTTATTTAAGAGAATAGAACAATTCTGAATATATTTCAAGTTGTGTGGTAGATTATGCCTGTAGTTCACTCCCAGCATAAAATGCAACATTACCCTCATCAGTGGCAGCCCATCAAAACCTCATCTACAATATTCTAAATCACCAATGAAAAGTTTGAAAACCCCAGAGCACGTGTAAAATACGACCAGATTCAATATAACTTTCTTTTAGCATTTCTGTATCCCCAAATTTTTGACTCTTGTTTTATGCAAACAACCTGTATTTTCCCAAAGAAAAAATTTCCAAGCTTTACCCACACGATCATTATACTACAAGTCCCTGTGTGTGGAGAGGTATGCTCTGCTACACATACACACACACTCAAAAGTGAACAAACCCTCTCTCTGGGAGACCTGACTCCTTCCTTGAAACCCAGATACTGACAGTCAGGTCACATCCCACTGTACCTGCACAGTGACAGAAGCGAGCACAGAGGCACAGCATGTCCCACTCACAAATATATTCACGACAAAATATCATAGCTCCAAAATTTCTCCCAGAAAATATTACTTTTCCAAAAATAGTTGTGCTCTTTAGGATTAGCTAGCTCCAGGATGGTGAAAAAGATAAGCCTCTCTCTTTAAAGGCTGACACTTTACTGAACTGAGAGATGGCAGCTCCTCTTGTGCCTCAGAGGACTTTTTTAAAGCAGAAGATGTGTCAAACATGCACACTGTTCTGCAAATCCTGTTTGTGCTTCCCATAGTCACTATTTAAGGGCAGCAGTAAAAAAATTATAAATTAGAATACATATATAAGAAATACTTGTACAAGTATTGAAAAAAATACCTCCAAGATAGAATTTTTGCCTAATTTTGGGATAGGGTAATCCTAGTCTTTCACTGATTGCAGCAAAATACTGCTGAATGGATTCAAGCATTTTAAACTGGTAAATGAATTTTGAGATACATAACTCCAGTGTGGGACATAAACAAAAATGGGACACTAAGTGGCCATGTGGGAACTGTATCCTTCAGAAGATACTGTGCTATATCTTTTTCTCTTTGATTCTTCCTAACTGTGCTAATGAGCCTGGATGGCAGTCAGTAAGAAGCTGGCTTGCACCTGGCTCTCTCAGAGTGCAGGCCAAAGAACTGACAACCATCTGGAATACAGTGTAAATGTTTTTCAAAATTTTCTATTTGTGGATCCCAAAAATTTTCCAGTGAAGGTATAGGTCCCTAAAAACACAATTACCCACAGACTCACTGTACATAGCTAGCCTGCACAGTCCTACTGTAGAGAAGTTCAGGCCACCCAGAGTACAGAGATCACACACAGAAAACCCCTGATTGCATTCCTCTAAAAGATATTAGCATGTTTTCTGATAATATTGAATAATTACTAGTGTAATTACTATAAATAACAGTATGACCTTGTCATCTGGAAATTGAGACTGGGACTGATTCATGTCCACTTATAAGTAACTATTAAGTAATTAAATTACTTATTATCAGTAATTTATTACCTTCCTTACTTTGGACTGAAGTGAACATCTGCGTTTGGAAATAAAATACCATGTAGCCTATGAGATTTAAAAGGCAGAAAGTTTCCTAGATTGATAATTATCACTTAAAGATTTCTTGACAGCACTAAACAGAAATAATGTAAATTAAAATAATCAAGAAAAATTCTGGTATGAAAATGTTTTCAAATGACAGCATTAGATGATAAGCCTCTACTTAAAAGTTTACAAAAAATTGTGAATTACAGTGCTCATACATTGAACCATCAGCGTATTTCTGTGACAATTTTAGTATACTCCCATTTCATCACAGACAGCTCTATTTCCCAGACTTCTACAACAATTTTGAATCTGTAGCATGGACATTGATGGATAGATTAGGTATTGAATGACCACAAAATCTGGGTAGACTGCGGGACAAACTTGCCTTTAAAAACTTTTAAATCAGAGCATTTTTTCCACATAAGCAGGACATTAAACTCCAGTGTAGTAGGAGATTCTGTGTAAAAAATACTCAATTATATACTGCACAGAGATTAGTTATGTTAAAAGCAGCTGTGCTAGAGACATTGTGGTCAAGTACTCAAAATTTAGGGAATATAAAAATTTAGGGAATAAGTGTTTTAGAAGGACTGCTATTGCTGTGTAATCTCTTGATAGTTTGGACAGTTTTCTATTCATTTTCCCCTTCCACACAAAATGAACTGTACTTACCTCATGAGCAACTATTCTGAATTTTGTAATCAATGAGGAAATATATATTTTACTGCCTAGCACTCCAAGTCTACTTTGAAGTCAGCATTTCCCAACTCCTTGGCCTAGACCATTTACAAGTTCAGATCTGAAGTATTTAATAAATGTGAATGAGCTTATTTTCACAATATTATCTCATATATCCTCTACCAAAAATAGTTATGATTATGTTACTAGTCTGATTAAACTGTACTGTATAATGCAAAAAAAAAGATAATTATTTTGAACAGGCATTATAAATCAAAAAAAAAATTACAAGTTAGTTAGAAGAAGCTGAAAGTATGTCAAAGTATAAGGGCAAACTAGCTCTTACAAGAATAGTGTAGCATGAAATCTATGGTCCCAGTATTCCATAGAACACGGAATTTACTATTTTTTGCCACTACATTTTTGTGTTTAACACTGATTAGGCAGGTAGAAAGTCAGTGGACGAAAAGTGTATCATGCTCCCCCTGCTATTATGAACATTTCCATTGAACCAATGAAGAAATTAGAAAATCAATGACAAGAACAATAGTATTTTGCCCATGACTTAGACTATATATATTTTAAGAGTATTTTTCTTAACAGTGTGTATTTAGTTTTTTTCATTGACTTTACCACTGAGCTACAACGAGTAATCAGAAAATAATTTTTAAAAAGTCGTTCACAGCCTGAGAGATTATGTCATATAGACTTTTACCAATGCAGTAATGCTGACTATGTCACTTTACTGTTTTCAGAATAAATTATATTAAGATGGCAGACTTACCCTCTGTGTTGGAAATGGGAGTACTGTCACATTTACTTTCACACTGCTGCATTGATGGAGGTCTGAGAGTTTCTGGACACTCACTAGATGCTTGTCCAGTATATGAGAGGCACTGTACTGTTCTCATCTGTTGCCCGAGACCACACTGTGCAGAACACTAAAGGAGAAAAAAAAAATTAAAACCCTGCATCTGATTTTTAAATATAAAATAAAGCAACATGAAGCAATCAGAAACACTTCACATCCACAAATTTTAAAGAAGACAGGCATCTGAAGATGCTTGATTAATAGAGAAAAGAATTATCATAAAACATTCCAGAATTTTTTACAATACAAGTGAATACTTGTCTTTCAAAGAAAAGAAAATGCAATGCAATATTGACTCCCTGAACAGTTCAGATTTAAGATATAAGAATATAATTTATTCTATTTCATATATCATGCTGACACTTTAGAATAAAGAAGAAAAAAAAGAGCAAGAATTCAAATTTGCTACAGGACTTTTTTTAAGGGAAAAGTAAATATCTTTCAAACAAATAGACTTTGCTGTTTCAAGACATTTTTAATTTTTGTTACTTAATAGTTACAACTTTAGTACAATATTAGTTAAATATAGAAGTGGATCTGAAGAACCACCATGAAAAAAAGCCAAGACTGTAATACCATAAATGATTTTCCACTGGTTAATTAAACGAAAACGTCTCATTTTCATTAGAGGAAAGCTGCTCAGCAAACAGAAAACTATTCATTCATTTAATGAACAATTAAAGCAGGTCATTGATAACTAATGAGATGCAAAAATATAGAGAAAGAAGGAAACTTAGGAAATCATATTTAGAAACACTGCATAACGGCAGCATCATTCAGCCTGTCCTGGATTAATTTAGTTCCCTGTATGGCAACTCAGTGTGTCTTATATAAAAAATTATACTGATCTCAAAGTGTGGGGTTTTTTCAGAGACAGATATATATACAGAAGACAGATATATATACAGATCTGCTACTACAATAAGAATTGGCTTTATATTTCCATCATGTTTCCCAAGGAAGTTAAGTGTGTTTTAAAAATAGTCCATCCTGAAACATTGTTGTATCTCAAAATGTTCTTTAAAAAAGTAAGGATCTTTTTTTTCTTTAAAGTGCATGTAGAAACTCACCCAGCAGAAACTAGATTGCTCTCAGACAACCATCATAAAGGATCACATTTCAATCTGACACAAAAGGGGAGAATCATTTTCTTTCCCTCAGCCACAGGAACGATCTCTTATCTATCTCCAGGGAGATCTTAGCCTAAGAGGTGCTAATGTGGGAGACTAACAGCAATAAAGACTTGCATGCACTATCTCACCTGTCCCCAGTCTCCAGCAACCCAGCGAGGAGGAGGACATCGGCCTAAACTGCAGCGGATGCGCACTGGTGGCTTGTTTTCATCTTGGCACTGTGCAGCTGGAAAGGTTTTTAAAAGATCACTGCTTTTGCACAGAACAATTCGGTGTTTGAATCCTGGGCCACACTTCGGTGTGCACTGAAAAAAAATGTTTTTGTAAATAAGTAATTAAAATCTCAGTAAAACACCAGTAAAACTCTCAGAAATCCTATTTGAAAGCAGGACAATATGATCTTACAATTCAACCATAATCTTAATACAGTAATTACAATTTTAAAATGTTTAGAAACACAAACTGAAACGTTTAAAATTACAGTTTTAAAACGTTTAGAAATACAAACTGAAGACTGTTTTATTATGTACAAGCTTTTTCTAAGTTTTAGATTTTCTTTGCTGTTTATATTAAGACTATGGTGTTACTATTTATGTCAGGTTTAAGAAAAACACTGCTGCAAAGTAGAAAAGTCTGCCACATGTAACACTATTATGAAACAAATTTGAGTGTTTCAATAGTTAAAAATAAGACTGTTCTTAATATCACCTTAGTATGGTCTTTATCCACTTCACTTTATCCACAGACAATGAGCACATTTTTCCTCAATGCACAAAAGGAAAGATAAATGTTGTGTTTGACTTCATAGAAACCACATCATTCAGATACATCAAAATATGGTACCCTCTCCCACAAGGCCTGCTTTCCTCTCCTTTCATATTTAAATTTTAACTCTGTTTTCACATTTTTCCCTTCTTTCATCACTCTTGTGCTATTCTGACAGCAAGCAGACAATACAACAGCAACTTGAAAAGAAGCAGGTCTGATGACCACTATTTTTTCTCATCTTCCTTCCTGATGTCACTGCCATTCTCTTTCCTTTTGCTACTGACTGTCATACACAATAGCTCAACTGCAGAATGAGGGAGAAAAGTACTAAAAAAATTAAAACTCAAGACCTTTCCCAATTCCTTTTAACATGAGATATTGTAAGCCTGGTTTTAGAATCCTTTATTGGCATGCTAACTTTATCCCATAAGGGTAACTGCAGTATCTGGATCAGAATCAGTTTCTGATATGCAGATTATGCTAACCTGTTCAGGAGTGGAACTGCCTTTAATATGCAGAGACAAAATATTATTTGGGAAACAATATTATGTGGAACTGGAGCAATATTCAAGAGATCACATATCAAAGGCTTTCCACACATCCAAAACAACTCGCTATATCACTGGGGAAAAAAGAAACACCTTAAGATTAATTTAAAAAAAATTACTTGAGTAATGCGAACTTAATTGTTTTATGCCTAATCCTGAAGCATCTTTGAGTAATTTATAGAAACTTTAAAGTAGTTCCACAGTATTATGTAAGGGTATGCCCTATGAATATGTACCACTTTATATCTACATATACCTCAAAACAAGAACATCTCCAGAGGGAAGAACCTAAACTAGTCCATATAGATGAGCAGGTTTATTCCAAATGTTATCTCCACTTGGATTTAGGATCTTAAACTGGGCTGCAAAACAATGAGTTTTGCATTTGGAGTTTATAATCTAGAAAGCAAAATGGATATAAAATCCCTTTCCTTAAAATATAACCTTTTCTTTTCTACCCTATTCAATCTTTTTCTACTGAGGTACGGCCTCTTTATCTACAGTAGTTCAGTATTTAGAATTTTGATACGGAATAAACAGTTTCAAACGTTCTTATACTGAAGGGAATTCAACACCAAATCTTGTGAACACTGTCCACTAGAAAACCAGATGGAGGGAAGAGAAGATCTCTGTTAGAATTATGCAAATAATACTAATGATAAATAGCGACCAAAACCAAATGACAGTTAATATGTGAGGTCTTCAATGTCATGATCATGACTGATCAGTTGGGGTCCATATTCCAAGGAGTGTTATGAGTACTTTCTCCCAAACGTATTTCATGCAAAACTCATGACTTTTTAAGTAGGAAGTGGAGGTACGTGCCCCTTCCCAGCTGAGTGCTTAAAAATCACATCAGTCTGTCAAAACAAACAGAAAAGTGACAATGCTGAAAGGACTGTGTCAAAATATCAAAATCCAATGGGCCTGTGAGGTTTCATAATCTGTACAGCAAACAAGCAAGACTCTGAGGAATAAACTTCGAGTTTGGGAGCATCTTCCTTCTAGTACTGCTTGAAGACACAATCTTTAGTCCATGTGTAAGATGCCATCTGAGAAAGATCTTCCAGCTACCAGTACCAGAAGAAAACAACACTCCCTTTTGTGGAGTTACAGCAAAAATTCTACTAAGATGGACTACACTGGATCCCAGAAATGGAAGTGAAAGAAGGAAACAGGTTGCCTTCAATAATATTGAATCACTAAAAATAAAAAACACCAGAAAATTTAATAAAAAGATTGTACATTCCCAAAGAAAATGAAAAGAAAATATCCAGATAAACCAAATGAGGACAAATTATCTTCCATTGCTAAATGCTTCTAAAATTTCTGACTGCCTCTGTGGAAGTCATGAAGGCAAATTATATGTGCTTGTCTGATAAGGCTCTCCCCAGGAAATCCTTAGAATATTTTTTTATAACTATCCTGAAAAATATAAAAGCAGTAATTTAGAGTGGGTAGATTAATTCTGTCAAAGTCCAACTATCACAAAGTGTGAAAAACCTTATGACCATTACTTAAGAATGACTACATTCCAGTGGGAAGGACATCCTTAGTTTTCATTTCAATTTGATAAAACCATGTCTACATTGTCCTAAGGACTTCATTTAACCAGTATGTTTACAAAATGTTTTTCGTTTCTCTGACCAAAAAGATACATAATTTCTTGTTAATAATCACTGAAAATTTTGAAAATGTGTAATTACACTGCTTGTCAACAAGTGCATAAGCAGATAAAACAGTTCTATAATTGTTTTATTTGTATTATGCATTGTTTTGAGTATGAAAAGAAAACTTCATAACTCGCATTCCAGAGAAAATTAGCAAGGTTTGCCATTGGTTTCAATGGGAGGAGTATTCAACTCTTCATTTTTTAAGTGCACTCTTGTTTTCCTTTTCATGTTTCTGTCAGAAATTCATATAAACTCACATATAAAAATGTTTACATTTATAGCACTATAGGGATTTTAATATATATTTCTGAAAACCATGAACAGAAAGAAAAAGTAACTTTTTTTCATTATATTAAAACAGTATCATCAGTCAAGACAGTTTGCCAAGCTACACAAATAAAATTCATACTAGAAAGAAGCCTGTTACTTTTTCACAATCCTGATTAATTTTCACAACCAGAAGTTTAGCAGAGTTTGGATCTTTAAATTAGAATGACTTTGCTCAAAATCATTACATGATCTTGCTGCATAAAAGCCTGGACATGATAACAGAGTGTAAAATTACTTTAGGTAACCAGTATGTGATACCTGTGGGAGAGAAGGAGCTAATTTAGGGTAGCTGTAGGTTATGGGCATTTTTGTAAGAGGTAGGAAACAAAACAATGAGGCACAGGAGAAATTTTCTTACTAATCCTGACAGAAAATGTACTAATACTCAGTGGTCAGAGGTCCTGCCTCCACTATTAGGAATGAGCTAACACAGCAAAATTTCCTTACCTCTGACCAGTCCAGAGCAACCCACTGTGGGGGGCAGGACTGATTGTTGCAGGGCTCTTTTTCAATGGGCCGGTGTGTTAAACAGTTGGCAGCATCCAGCGTCTCCTCCTCAGAAGGCCCAATCTTTCTGATGCAGAGAACTGTTCGTGAACGCATTCCTCCATCACAGGTCTTACTGCACTCCGACCAATCTCCTATAAACCATCTGGATAGAAAATGTTGGGAGACACAGTGAATACATTTCAGAAACAGAGCTGGTGACGGCACAAACCAAGAATGAAAATAGTTTAAATCACTAAACCTAAGTAATTTTTAACAATACAAACATTCATGGTGAAATAAAGTAGAAATTGATGGGTCTTTTTACTAAATATTTTAATTTATGCCTCACTGCAATCGTATCTTCCAATAATAACACTACTTCATATTGTTCTAAAGCAGCGATTTGCATTCTAGCCTATAGTAGCTAGAAAGGAGTGTTTGAGCCTGACAAAACTGAAGGTATTTATGTAGGTTTGTATTGGACTTGCCTGAAATAGTTTCTGTAAGAGTGGTTTGCAACTGAAAATGTTTGGGAACCATTGCTGTAAGTTACATCACAAGTCAAAAGCTAAGATGTTTGCCTCTTTAGTATCATTACAATAAAATAGTTTGATCTCAAAATTAGGTTTTCTGAGAGTTAATTCTCATCTGATTACAAAAAAATTGTAAACTTTTTAATAAAAGGCAATAGTGAAATGTAAAATATTTTTTAAAGTGAAACAAACTAGTAAGACATGAATTCATTGCATAAAAATAATCATCTCAACAAACACTTTTAAAATTTAAAGAACTGTATGATAGGTGGTAGAGGGAACTTCTGAGTGTCCCTGCATACATAGTGGAAACCACAAATTGTAAATAATATTAGATTGCTTTGTGTTACTACAGAGATTAAAGCAGCTATTAATCTGCTGTAATGTTATATATTTCTACTTATGAATGGTTAATGCAGCTCAATTAAATAGAAATATTTTATAACATTGACAAGCACATTTTGTTTCTTCAGTATTTCATATGTTGATTAGACACTCGCCTGAGTCATCCTTGCAAAGAATGAAATTGAAGTTTAGTATGCTATCACCTGTTGCCAACATGCCAAAAACGCCAGGCACGTCAGTCCCGGTGGGTGTTTCTGGAGGAACGCCTGGAGCTGCCTCATAAGATCTGTCATTTTCTCAAGCTGCTGTAAAACCAGAAGTGCTCCTATCCTCTTTTGCATTACATTATGTGTAATGTATCCTAACATGAAACTAGATCAACTCAGAGACGGAAACAATAATGCTATATATACTCTGTGTTTCCCAGTAAAAGAAATTAATTTGTGATTCTTCATCAAAAATTCTTATGCTTTTACCACAGTAGGAAGAATCTGAAGCTCTTCAGAGCTTTCAAGAGGCTGCAGTGTTAATTTTTAATTGTTACTATGATTTGCTCAAGCAACTTTGCTCTCAGGTACCTTTAATATTTATACTGTATGACAAGACAGCACAATTCATAATTCATAGAACTGGAAGAGTTCTTGAAATCGGAAATGTAGGAGTTACTTATTGTAATAACAGAGAAAGTATTGAAAACAAACATCCTCTTCTGTTGTTCAAAGACATCAAGTGTAACATAACCAGCATTCAGCTAGAAAGCGTATCATTTTCATTGCTTTTTGTGTACACCACAAAAGGAGTAGAATTGTGTTAATTAAAAAGATTTGGCCAATCCATGTAAACACTAAGTCTTACTGCATAATAAAACTTCCTGCCAAAATGGTCAAACTTCTTTGGATAACTGTCTGTTATTTGAGCAGCCTTCTACTAGACTACTTACAGAATCAAGAATTGAGAAATTTTTCTTAGTTTGGCACTTTGTATTCACTCTGTGGGGAACATCAGAATGGAGGCAGACATTGGTTGAACTGCTCTGACATGTTGAAGTAGATGCTAATTAATACACTCTACCCATTTTCTGAATGTTGATGTCTTGACTTTACCATGTTCATCAATGTCTCTGTTGTACTGGATGGGGAATACAAAAGCTTCCCACTTTGTGGACTGGATTTTGTTGGTTTGTGGGGTTTTTTAAGTAGTGCCAGTAGAGAAAAACCCAAACAAAAAACTAAACCAAGCAAAAAAACAAAAAGACCCCCAAAATTTAACTAGTTTGGAATAATTTTGTTATCATCACTTTTTAAAATGCTGATTTACTAATAGCTAAGCCACACAAAGGAAGGGATTGGAATGTGTTTGGTAAAAAGGAACTGATCAAACATGACTGCTTTTCATGTACAACCTCAGGTACATGGTTGGTGCACTTAGAGCCATGCCAAACAGTGTTACCCAAACAAAGATAAAAGCGTGTCCTTCTAGGATAAGCATACACTTAGACATACATTGTGGGACAATGGTTTTGACCTAATTCAGACCTGCCTGTGACACAGCTCGTTCACACACAAAGGCAGCAGCAATGCAATGGCTTCACTTGGCATAATGTCAAATGAGTGTGCTACATGGCACAGTGGGATGAAGTAAGTGTAAGAGACACTGCTCTGCCATTCTGCAACCAGGCACCACACCAGGGAAGCAGCTAATACTCCAGGAAGAGACTGTGGTTGGAAGTTCATTGACCTGCTGGGATTTTAACGCACAATAATCTTGTCTAATTCCTCACAGTGTCCTTCATGCTACAGTTCACCAGTTTCTAAGAGACATTTACAGTGACCACTGTATTGTGCAGTATCTGCATTTAACCAGCATTAATGATTTTCATACCCAGTTGGAATACAGCTACAGATTACCACCAAAGTCAAACTAACTGGAGCTTTGGAATCATTAAACTGTTGTATCTGTTCCACCTTTTCCACAAGTTCTATTTGTCTCAAAATGCAAGAAAAGCTGTTGTTCACATGCTGATATTATTTTCTAGTACAAAATATCACAACCATTTCTAAACAGGTTTTGTAGTAAGATTAAGATATGCTATATGTCCCTTGCAAACTTCATTTTTGATCAAATGAGCTGCTGGTTTTTTTAATATCAATATACAGAAGACGGCTATCTTTAAAAATTAATCTAAACAGAATCTAAGCACCTAATCCTAAAGGCACACAGAAATTCTGTACAACACTTAATACGCTGGAGAAAAAGTTTGACAAAATTATTATCAGGAAATGGTTTGGTCTGCTTAGAAGTTTCTATATTTACCACTTCTCATGTGAAAACTTCAACACAAAGGTTAATATAGCATAGTTTAAAATATGACAAACATTTCAGATGCAGTATTAATAACTAGGGTAAAGTTAAGTCTCACCTCAACATTCTTTTATCATTGTTGCCTTAAGAATGGTCCCCAGTTCTATTCTGTACGTGCTTGTTGCATACGACACTCAGATCCTAAAAAACTCTTTTGCTAGTATCTTTTTAAACATCACTATTGCTCAAACATCACAACTGTTCCTCAGTCAAGTCAGAGCTCCTCAATGCATTTTTCAGAGCTGATTCTAGAGGAACAAGAAACTAAAAACTCAAACACCCTTTCTGATAAGACAGGGCATGGATACTAGATGAGACTTTTATATACATTTGGTTAACAGGATTTATTATAGACTATAAAGACTTTTCTTTCTATGCAAAACAGATGTCCATCTTAAGTGATTAATGACTTACTCAGGTGGGCAAGGCTCAGTGTTGCAGGCTCTTTGGTTTTCTGGAGGCTTACTGTCAGGGTCACAGTAATTGTTTTGTACAATGGAGCTGTCATCCAGCCTTTTACACACCACCTCTTGTTTCTGGACACCTTGGGATGAAATGAAAGACCATTAATTAATCATTCTTGCTATTTTACTTTTTAAGTTTAATTGTATTTCACCTATTAATTATTAATTCTACCATCCCACTTTATTTGGCCAAGGTCTACAGCAGTGAGAATCGAAATTGACTGAATGCCCCCTAACCATGATAATTTTTTAATTTTCCTTCAATTTTAGGCTACCTCACTCAGACAGGAATTTAGGATTCTGTTCTTTTCTAAACAAACGGAATATATTTATAGGTTTACTAGAAGTTTGTTTTTATTTATACATTGCACAAAATCCATTCTCTGTCTGCCATTCTCTCCTAGTAAAGACACTTAAATTTTCAAAGGAAACATCACCAAATAAAATGCAATTACACTTCAATGTAGAATTATTGTTTATGTGCTCTGGTTTAAAACAAACCAGAAATACTGGGAAATAGTGTTGCATTTTCATACATTATCCTACAATTTTTTTTTTCAATAAAATAATAGAACTATAATTCATTCTGAAAGAGGCAGTTTGTCACTGTGAATACTCATTTTGCCTGGCACTTCCAGCTCCTCTTTCATTGTTAACCATCAACAGGGTAATTTAGAACTGATCCTTATTCCCAAAACATGATATATCACTGTCAAGATAACATTATAAGGTAGTAGTTTATTAAGCAAATTTTCTTTTTTTTTAAAGCAGAAATGAACCACTGATACGATGACAGTACATTATTGCAGAGAGTAATACACACTGCCTTCCTCCTCTCTTAAAGACATGCTGTAAGATGTTTTTTAGCATTAAAATGTATATTTGCAATTCACATGCAGTTTTTATTGAACATGAGTAGTTATAAAACTGAAATAATGGGATTATTTGTATTATAAAAGCTTCAAAAAGTTCTGGGTCTGTACCTCTCTTGAAAAGAGAAGCACTTACTTAACTTACTCCAAAATGCGAAATGCATACAATTAAATGGAGATTAAAACCTCCTGGCTTCAAATATCTGCCAACTTTACCTTACAGCCATCTCTTCATTTTAAGACATGCATAGAATCATAGAACAATTTGTTTGGAAGGGATCTTAAAGATCACAGAGTTCCAAAATCTTGGATGTGGGCAGGGACCCTTCCACTAGTCCAGACTGTCCATAGCTCCATCCAGCCTGGCCTTGAACACAACTAGGACTGTGGCATCCACCACTTCACTGGGAAACCTGTTCCAGTGCCTCACCAACCTCATAGTAAAGAATTCTTTCCTAATATCGAATCTAAACCTGCTCTCTTTCAGTTTGAAGCCATTCCCACTTGTCCTGGCAGTATGTGCTCTTAAAAAATGTCTCCATCTATGTTGTAGGCTCCCTTTGGATACTGGATGTCTGCCATCAAACACCTAAGCTGACTCTTTTCCAGGCTGAACAAACCCAATTCTCTCAGCCTTCCCTTGTAGGAGGGAGTAATATCCTCCTTTGGCTCTTGAAAAATAAGTGAAAGATCGAAATATATGAGAAGCTGTGACAAGATTCACTTCAAATTCTATAATCAATGCAAACACTGCCAACAAATGACAATAATTTGAATCAGACCTGACAACCTAAGTAGGAATATTTCTACCAATTTTCTGCTCACATTTCATCACAATAAGAAATAGTATTTAACAGCTCTAGACAAACATCAATGCTAGTAACATGGCACTGCTAGCTGATATAAAATATATGTTCATTTCTGACTAATCATTTATCCTTTCTATCACAAACTGCTTTAATTCTCTTGGTTGAATGTGGTCTTCATAATGGTATTTTCCTCAAATGTATTTGGTTAAATATAATTTATACACACTTTATAATTAAGCATTCTAATAATGCAGGCCAGTCTCACAAATGTATTATAAAAGATGGACAGCATTGATATTAATGTTATATTTTTACTGAATTTCCTACTGGCACATTTCTTTCTAGAATTTGGCTAAAATTGGCACTCTTTGCAAATTATTTTTTGAGGAATCTTGTAATAAGAAAATATTCTAAAGTTCTATGATTGCAAAGTACTATTGTGCTCAGCTTTAAAACCTATTTACTTAATGTTGTTCACCTGTAAAACAGTACTCACCCTATTCACTTACAATGAAGAATCTTTAATTGATGCTAGGAGATACATTCATCCATTTTTTTAAAGTTCTGTAGCATCTTGTCACACAGTATATAAACTTTACATAATTGCTATCTAATTATAATGTCATGTAATAAGAAAAAAAATCTCAGAGAAAAAAAAATCTGATAAAAACTTTTAAGACCAGAAAAAGAAATGGAAGAGGCTAGAAGTGCTGTTTTTATCCAGACAATAGTTACAACTTGGTTGTGCCCTGTATTGAAAAGTTATTTTTAAATTATGAACTCTTCCCTGAGTATGTTGTCCCTTTTAAAAGTAATCTAAAAAGCACAGATAAACATGCTCATTTAAACTCCGGGGTGAATAATCACAAGCAGTTAGACAGAAACACTCTGCTTTCAAATCTACAGAGTTTTAGTTTATAATAAAAGACATAAAATGTCCTCATCACTGGTCAATGCAATCCTAATAGAAAACAAAACTCCAGTGGTTTAGTGACCATGATCTCCAGGGAACTGAAATGCTTTGCTGATTTCAATTCACAAATAGTCTGCATGACTTTCAGCAGCCAAATTTTAAATTACATGGAGCACATTTTATTCTTGAATTAAAATTGCAGGCATTTAGATGCTGTATCTATTTTTAAAAGCAATCCCAAAAATTGTGGCTTGTGATTGCAACAGTTAATTATAAAGATGCCAGTACCAATACATAGTGAATCTTGCATCACTAAAACTAGTGCATGCTGGTTAACCCAGACATACTTTCTAAGCTCACTCATCAGATCACAAGATGTTCATCTCAGAGCCAAACTTATATTTTCTTTGATGCGGAAAATTATATTTTATTTGCCTAAAGATAGTTTTAAAATTCATTTGAGGGCATGAAAGAAAAACATAGTAGGCATCACTCTACATGGGTTATGAACAGCAAAGAAAACTGAACAGTAATCGAATTTACTTATGATAGTAATAGTATGCTGACTATTTTATAAAAAACCCCATGAATATCTAAGATATTTAATCCATCTGGAGATGAACTGTAATCGAATGAATGAAATCCTAACCAATTCTTAGGACTACTGGCAAACTCCAGATCATAAAAGCTGTCGTTTGTTGTCATAATTAAGCATGAAAGAAATTAAAAAGCCTTAATTCATCCATCCAGTAGGGAGTTAGTTATTTTTCAATGCATAAAATATGAAAAAAATTAAGAACGACTTATTTCCTTTGCTAGATTTTTTTAAACAATACCAACAGAAGTTCACTGCCTTATTAAGAATATTTGTGGATCTGAACAGAGTAAAATACCCACTCTTGGAAAGTTACAAGATATAAGGAAAGACATGCCTGAGAGTAAATAAGCTATAATTCCATGATCTACAAGTGATATAACTGCCCTTTCCTTTCACTTTCCAGAATTCATTGTATTGTTTCACTTCTTATTTCTACATAACTTATTTTTCATTTTCTCTGTGTTTCTCATTAAATAATATTCAGGTCCCTTAAGAAAATCTTCTGTTGTTGCCATCAACTTTTTTCTGTTTTCCCTGTGTCCTCTGCTTTCCCACTCCTCTCTCTATAGATAACTAAGCACTGTAAATTCCAGCTTTCTCTGGCATTGCTTTAATTTAGTCCTGTCCAAGCTTGCCATTGGCTATAAAGACCTACCAATATGAGATAATAACAAACTTTTCTTCTGAAAAGGAAAATTTTTCAATACAGAAAATACAGGTTCTATAGCTCTTCAAAAGAAGAGCTACAATTCTGGACTCCCAAGGCTAAGAAAAATACTGATATTAAAAATAAATGAAATTATATTCTTGTCCTACATATGACCGTAGGAATCCTAGATAAACAACAGCTGTCTGTCATCAGACAAGCCTTTTTAACTATCTGGTAAAGCTGAAGAACCTCTTTTTAGGAAAAAAAAATTGAAAATATCATCTCAGACTTTGGAGATTTGATTTCTTCTTGATTCCCTGTACAGTAAGCATCAAGGTCAGTGGAAGAAAAACTATGTGTCCTTTTCTCCTTTAACATAAGTGATTATGACTACAAAATGAAGTTTACAATCTCTCATAGAACGGGTCAGGTTGGAAGGGACCACAGAGGGTCGTCTGGCCCAAACTCCCTGGTCAAGCAGAGTCGTCCTGGAGCACACGGAACAAGATTGTGTCCAGACACTTTTTGAATATCAGCGGTGAGGGAGAATCCACAACCTCTCCGGGCAATCTGTTCCAGTGCATGGTCACCTGCACAATAAAGAAGTTCTTCCTCATGTCCACGCAGAATTTCCTGTGGATCAGTTTATGCCTCTTGTTCCATTGCCTCTTGTTCCATTGATTTGTACCACTGAGAAGAGCCTGGATCCATCCTTTTGGCAGCATCCTCCAGGAGCTCTATGTCTCTCTTGTCCTGAGGAGCTCAGAACTGGACACAGCACTCCAGGTGAGGCCTCACCAGGCTGAGTACAGGGGCAGGATCCCCTCCCTCCACCTGCTGGCAATGCTCTTCCTAATGTCCCCCAGGATCCCTTTAGCCTTCCTGGCCACCAGGACACACTGCTGGCTCATGGACAGCTTGTTGTCCACCAGGACCCTCAGCTCCTTCCCCTCAGAGCTGCTCCCCAGCAGGTCAGCCCAAGGTTGTTCCTCCCCAGGAGCAGGACCCAGCATTTGCCTTTGCTGAATTTCAGATGGTTCTTCTCTGTCCATCTCTCCAACCTGCCGAAGTCCTTCTGAAGGGCTGCACAGCCCTCTGGGTTATTGGCCACTGCTCCCAGCTCTGTGTTCTCAATGAACTTGCTGAGAAGGCATCTGCCCTTCAAGTCAGTGATGACTAAGTTAAATAAAACTGGGCCCAGTACTGAACTTTGGGTGACACCACCAGTGCCAGGCCTCTAACTACACCCTCTGCCACCAATTACAACCCTTCGGGATCTGCCATCCACCTCACTGGCTGTTCATCCAGTCCACTCTTCCTGCTCATGTTTGCCCATGAGAATGTTGTGAAAGGGTATTGAAAGCCTTGCTGAAGCTGAGGCCAACAACACCTACTGCTGTCCCCTCATCCATCCAGGTAGCTGTTTCATTGTAGAAGGCAATCAAACACCTGACTACCTTTAGTGAACCCATGCTGACTATTCCTGATCACCTTCTTGTCTTCCATATGGACAGAGGTGGCCTCTAAAATGAGGTGCTCCATCGCCTTCCCAGGGATTCTAGCCCATGGTTCCCTGGGTCCTATTTCTAGCCCATTTTGAAAACTGGGGTGGCATTTCCTTTCTTCCAGTCCTCAGCATCTCTCCTGATCTTCATGACCTTCCAAAGGTGATCACGAGCAGCCTTGTTATGGAGTGCACCAGCTCTCTCATCACTAGTAGGAAGAGAGGGCCCACATTCCATCAGGGCCCACAGACTTGTGTAGGTCTGTCTAGTTGTTTCAGACCAAATCCTCCTTCACTAAGGAAATGTCTTCTTTCCAACATTCCTTCACCCTGGTTTCCTCAGTCAGGGATCCCTGAGGCCTGGTCTTGCCAGTGAAGACTGATTCAAAGGCACTCAGTGACTCTGCCCTCTCATCTATCTCTTACCAGGGTCCTGTCTTCATTTAATAATGAGCCCACATTATTTCGTTTGTTTTTTTTTTTCTTTTGTTACTGATGTATTTGAAAAGACCTCTTTTGTTACGCTTGGCATCCTTAGCCAAGTTTGCACTGGCCTTTATAGTCTCATTTGCATTTACCCTGACCACCCCTCTATATTCACTCCAGGTGGCCTGACTCTTCCATCTCCTGTGTATTTCCTGCTTATACTTGAGTAATGACAGTAGCCTTAATTCATCCATCTAGAGGTCTCTTGCCCCATTGGCTCAATTTCTTTCTCATTGTGATGCATCATTCCTAAGTCTGACGTAAGTGATCCTTGAATATCAATCCACCCTTCTGGATCCCTCTTCCCTGCAGGGCCTGTTCCCATGGGATTCTTCCTAAAAGATCCCTAATGAGGTTAATGTTAGCTCTCCTAAAGTCCGTGGTTATAAAATTTCTTGCTGTTCCACTACCTCTTACTTCAATACAGAACTCTACAATCTCATGGTCACTACAGTCAAGGCTGTCTCTCATATTAGATTTTCTTTTGCCTTTTAGAGGCAATCTAAACATGTAATTGTTTCTTTCATGAACTCTAACTCCTAGATCATTCTATTGAGAATACAGGGGCACAGGAGGTATAATGTCTACTGTAAAGAGCCTATTGATTTCAGGTGCCTGGATGAGTTTTTACATGAGATGATGAAATTCCTTGAATATTTCAGAGGTCAGAAATTCCAGAGGGCTACGCATACAATAATGAACTCATAATTAGCAAGTAAGAGTGTAATATATGCTTTGAATTGCTCAAGACCACAAGAAAGACACAGAGGAGGTAGGAATGGAATTCAGAATTCTGACATTGTATTGAACTGTGATAAACAGGAAACCTTTCTTCTCCTTCCTATGATTCCACTTACTGGAATCCTATTCTTCTCCTATTCTTCAAAGTCAAGACAGGACCTAGAAGAGAGGTCCTGTTTGAAAAGTCAAAACGTTTTATTGTTCTGATATGACTCCTCAGCACAGCAAAGATGAACATAATATAGGAGTCCAGTGGAAAAGACAGCATACTACTATTCAGTCAAAGATTGTAGGTTTCTCCCAGATTGCTCTTAGCTTGTTCCTTGACTCCTGACTGCTCTAGTCACTCTTCTCCAAGATAAGGCATACTAGCATGTCTAGGAGGAGCTGAATGCAGTGGACTGCTCTCAAAACACTATGAAGAAGAAACAGCACAAAAAATCAGACGCTTCCGCAATATACAATACTCCAAAACTATTTAAACTTTTCACTGCCACAATGTCTTTATGCCGTACTTCATGACACTCAACACATATGCTCAAGTTCACTTTGGTTACTACATCAAGTAACACACATGTTTTAAGAGTCACTAAGCAATGAGGAAATGCTTAAGTCACTAAGTCATTCAGTAATGCAGATACAGATAAACTGATTTAGAAAGAACTAGACTTAAGCAGTGTTGAGTGGACATAACATAGCCTATTAAAATGGTCCCTGTTCAATAGGCTCTATTTAATTAAATATTTATATTAGCTAAATTTTCCAATTAAAGTCTCTGTCTCTTCAACCTTTGTCTCCCTTTTCTTTTTTCCTGACTCAACTCCTCTTTAAAATTGTGTCTTCTTTTGGCACACAGTGAAAGGTGTTTCATAAGCTGAGGGAAATAACAGGTTCTCTCATGGAGAAAGCAGATACAATTTTAACATGAATTATAGCTAAAATGAAATATTGTAGTGCTCAGTGAAAATAAGTGACAACAATAGATCCTTTTATTAAGCTGAAAGAAGGGAGAGAAAATGCCTGGTTTGGCCACCATAAGCTACCAAAGAAAATCTCTCCTCTACCTCCTCTGAGTTTAAATTAATAAATATATGCCACTTTTAGGGATTCACTAATCTTGCCTTGAAATCTAATTAATTACATCCAAACTTTTTAATCTTGACAAGTGCCTACTCCTTCAGAGCTGATTTTTTTTTCCACTGTATTTTGTCAAATGTGTGAAATGGCAATGACCTTCATGACAGAATATCCATGGCTAAAACCTAAATCAGTGGGAGTTTTCCCAGGACTTCGGAAAGATCATTAGCTCATCGGCATCACATAAAACAGGATCTGACAATACCTTTAAGGTTCTGATAATTGGAACTTACTTTCCCTATAAGTTAGGCACTTCTCCTCTTTACACTTCTTCAAAATGTTTTTTTTTCGCTGCCACACTTACCATTACTAAACTTCTATTTAAAAATCAATCCGTTGTCCAGGAATCCAACAAATGCATAATAAGAATATTGGAGAAAGTTGGCATCCTCCTCTATTTTGTTTCAAGACTTTCTCTAGTGGCACAGACAAGAATTTATACTATTCTTTGTGTATTATCTAAATTTAGATGTATCATCTAAATGGCATACTAGAACCAGCCACAGTAGCTTCCAGCAGAAAGGTGAGTCATGATGAATACATCCCATAGACAGAAAAAACAAGAAAGCAACAAGTTTTTGGTCCAAAGATTCTTTAAAAAAATATGGTGTCTTCTTCTTGATAAGGGCTGCCCACAGTGCTGTAGAAACTGAAATTCTGAGATGCATTTAAATCTTCTGGAACAGAAGTATGTTGGGGAGATGATTCATTCAGTCTCCAGAGAGAAGAAAGATACTGTTCACACAGCACTTCTACTCACCAGTTCTTGCAGCAGCAATGGTGTTGGCTTTGAAGGAAGCCAACTGTCCTGCTCTCCCAGCCAGAGGTAAAGAATTGCATTGGTGGCCACTAGAGGGAGGATTAGGAATATAGTAAGTTGTCGGCAAAAGCCACCCATGATGAACCACATGGGACAACCTACAAATCCCCCACTGCTGCCCAAGGGCAACAATTCTCAGATACTGCTACGGGTTGGCAAGTAAAATCCAATTGTTATCATCTTCTACAGAGGAGCTGCCAGTTTGCATCCTAAACTTTGGTGGCTGGAGGATAGGATGGCTAACTAGGATTGTGTGAAGCACACCTACAAACACACAAAGACACATCTCCTTATTTACAGATGCCTATTTTGCCTTCTTGCTTTTAATCTCCTTAATTAAAACTTCTGACGTCCTTTATCAACAAAGCTTCTGGGAAAAACAAACATACCAGCTTCAAGAGAGTCTCAGAAGTATCAGCAGAGAGAGACACTGTGCCAAGATACACTGTATTTAACAAAAAGATCTGAACATATTAAAGGTACTTGAAAACAACAAAATCTGCTATGATTAAAATAAGTGTTCATTAAGATCTGAGGCATACCTGAAAGAAATGTTTTCAATTAGTCACCTAGACAATTATACAGTGAAGTGCATCTTGCAATTCAGTTTATCCTGTAGCTTGACTGTCTGGTGTCTTACCTCCTGCACAAGTGGCAGAACATTCTGACCAAGGCAGATGATTCCATGCAAAGCCAACCTCATTGTCTCCGCTGCCAGTGCGAGAGATCGGAACATTGAATTTATATTTTATCCCCAAATTCTGTTCCTGCAGCAGAATCTGTAGTTGAAAACAACTGGTTACACCATTAAAGCAGGCAAGCAGAGGGCAAACACAGTGACATTTATTCTAGGCATGTGTTATGTTCTGCTGAACGGGAAGAAAATAAAAAAGAAAGTCACAGTAGTTCTTTTTAGATATTCCCCAAAAGAATCTGTACTAACTTTTAAAACACATACAAAAGAAAAATATTATTGCCCAAGGTGAGGTTTACCTTTTCTTTTTTTTCCCCCTTAACACAACTTCATTATTTACGCCTCATTCCTGACAAAATTTCATAATTTTTCTAGTTTCATAAATTTTACGAATTTTGCTAGTTTTCATAAAATTCATGTCCTCATGGTAATTAACTTGAGAGCTGAGTAATTACGGGAGGTCAAAGTTGGAAAAGCACGTTATTGTAGAAACATGCAGCAGTTCTAACGGAAGTCCTGGGAGGAGTACAATCCACATAGTTTTGAACCTATCTCTTCCCTTGTTAGCACTTCTAGTGACTACACTACAGCACATTACTTCTAGTAATAATAGTAACACCAACAGACTGTTGCTGAGGCCATTGTTTTCCCCTAATGCCATAGCCAACACCATAAGCTTGGTGGAATCACACCTCTGATTCCTTCAAAAGAATAACAGAACTCTGTCTGCAGCCACATCACTGCAGGCAACACAGACAAAAGCACAACAATCACCATGAATTTTGTCTATCCTCACTGTTGAACTGCACTTCTACAGATTACCTGTCCAACACTGGCCTTTGGCTCTCTATCAAACTTTATTTTTCATTGCTGAAAGCACAAAATCAAGTTAGATGAAGCAATCTGACTCACCTTAGAGCTACTTTTCATCCATTTCTACTTTCTCTTACATTTTGCAAAGGCTCATCTGCAAAATGTCACTCATCAATGACACAGACTGAATGAAAGAATGTAGCATAATTGTGGAACTTATTCTGTCTAGACTATGCACAGCTACAGAAGAAAAAAATACAAAAAAATACCCTATCTGGCTCAAGCAATCACTGAACTGCAAATCTGGCAGCTGTCAGAATACACTGGGAAAAAATCAACTTGTTCTCATGCTCCTCCTCAACACAGTAGTGAAACAGCAGACTCGCTATTGCCTGTTGTCAGAGATGGCATCAGGATCCTGGTCATACCTTCTGTTACATTCTCATACTTTACAAAATCTTTTTAGAGTAATATATGTCACCGTAACATACTTTAACACGAGTCATACCATTATACTCATTCTGTTGTAAGGCTATATGTAAATGTCACACTCAGGCCAAGCTTAAAACTACTGAAATGTATAGAAC
Source organism: Phylloscopus whistleri (assembly GCA_017589585.1). Lineage (NCBI taxonomy): Eukaryota > Metazoa > Chordata > Aves > Passeriformes > Phylloscopidae > Phylloscopus > Phylloscopus whistleri. Next base: position 7,485,345 of record JADMLD010001394.1, read on the forward strand.
TGTCAGGGACTGTCAAGTGTCAGCAGTATGCAGAGATAGGACACATGGCCCATTCACAATTTTCGCTACGTTGCTGTGAACCACATTTGAAGAGATGCGGTTCATTTTCTGTGAGATTTCCTGGTGCTCCTCTGACTTCATCCCCATTTCATCACAACGTTTGCCAGTCAGTTTTGAAATGTAGGAAATGTGTGTTAAAACACTCACACAAAGTCCCAGCTACACAAGTTGTATACTGTTTGCAAACTCAACGTATTTTAATTTCATTCATGGCATTGTCTTTTCTCAGAACACAAATACATATTTCAAATTTCAGAAATATATTTATTATAACTTTACCATGACTATGAGGTTTTCTGAAGTAGGTCCTAATGCTTCCAAAGACTCTGGTTCATCTGTTGGCCTCTTGTAATGGAAAGCTGTTCCAGCAACATCAAACTTCCTTGGCCAGTCAATAGTCCAGGCACCATTAATATAGTAGTCATCCTCTTCAGATTTTAAAGCTTAAAAAAAAATACAACCCACCTAAAAATTGGAAGCAGCATTTATAATGGAGAAGCCACTGTAAATTAATCTACTAATCTGTTAGAAGTATGTGAGCTTCAGGTCTATATCACTGTTTGTTCAAGCAATATAAAGCCTTTTCTTCAGCCTTGGTGAAAATATCCCTCACACAAATCAATAATTTTGCCTCTGCAGTAATCTTCAATGTGCAGATTTTTTCAAAGGTTTCAACATGCAGAAGCTGCATGAAATTAACCAGAATGCCTCATGCAACTTGCAATATATCTTCAACTTTAAAACTGACTCCATGTGCAAGGTATTCTGAACGACATGAGACACATGCACGTCTGAAATGTATAATAAATTATCAATCTCATATTTAGATTAAGAAGCTGGAGCTTGGAATAAGTATCACAGACAATGTGCAGAGGCAAAAGTAGAAGGAACATTGGGTCTGACATAATGTACCAGTCAGCTGTTGTTTTGTTGCCTATGTCCACTGCTTCCTTTTTTGCCTTATTAAAGCACAAACACAAGCTATTTCTACTGCAAACTGAAATATTAGCTACCTAATCTGATACAATATTTTATCCTTCCTAATTTAGAGCCTTAAAATATGAAAGTACTGTAGATATAACAGAAACTTCATAGCTAATCAATCATTAGGATGAACAAGCACATACCATTCAGGGATTTGAATTTGATATTTTATTAATAATACTACATTAATTTCCTAAATATGAAACTGACATTGTATCTTAAATTGACTATTCAGTTAATTAAATATTGACTTCTTGATTTAAGGTGAAGATTACCAAGTTTTACATATTTTATTTATTTATTTATTTAAAATAGACCATGTTTTTAAAGGAAAAATGTTGATTGGAACCCTACAGTCAAAGAGCATGTCATTTTTCATTGAGACAAATAACTGATTTTACTGGATAGGGGAAAACTTCACATCATAATGCTAAGGAATAAGACAACTTTTACGCTCAACTACATGTATGTGGACAGTGGGTTTACCTTAAACAGTTAGAGAAAATGCCTCAGAGATGCTTAAGTTGTCTAAAACAGATCAGAGGGCATTCATGTGAGCAGGAGATAGTGAGAGAGGCAGTACTGTTCTACTGGTGGCAGTGATATTCAGCAGACATTAGTAACCATTTCCATTAGCACCATAAGGTCTGAGAATTAACGTATCTATGCTATATTTGCTTAAACTAATACACATCTGGAGGCAAAGCAGCTAATTTTTTTTTACCTGACTACCAAAGAAAAATGCATTTTCATTCTCTAAATATGTTTAATTAATGTCAGTTGTTATGCACAAGTGAAGGCCACAATTGTGAACAGCAGTCCAATAATTACATGACAATAATTATGCAGTGGCATAATGCTAGCAGTATATGAGACAGAAGGAACAAGTTTGTGTTCATAATCAAATCATTTATGAGACCCTGAAATGCAGGGAGCCCACAGAAAATCAGAAAAGGGAAATATAAAGCCAAGTCTCACCCTGGATCAAGCCATTTAAGGGAAGATAACAGCAATACTAAATATGCAGTTTTTTCTGCAGCTCTGAACACAATTTTGTTGCTGCTGGGTTATCAGTTAAAATATTGTACTATTTGTGCAGCTGCAGAAATGGGCTTTTGACTAATTTTGACACGTAACTAGGAGCAATACTGGTGAAAAAATGATCAGCCAGATCAAGGTGAGAGAGGACAGGTGCTGACTGAACTAATTGAATTGTCTAACTGCACTCCAAATTTGAGGTCATGGATTTCAAAGGAACTGCATTCTAGTTTAAGGAAGTATGGGATGTTTGCTGTGGGTTAATTTGAAAGCCTGAGTTTGAATAAAGGAGCCAGTGGGACAACTACAGAGAAAGAGGGGTTAAATTTTTTTGGTATGTTAGAATCATAGAATAGTTTGGGTGGGAAAGGACCTTTAAAGGTCATCTAGTCCAACCCTCCACAAGAAGCTGGGACATCTCCAACTAGAACAGGTTGACTACTAAAAATCTGAGAAGGTTTAGTACACTTTCAAGTGGAGAAAGTTATTTCTTAGACTGTGATCACGCATTTGGCAGCACTGCACATAAGAGAACATATAATAATATGTGTAAATGGTTATTTTCAGCAGAACCAGTTTTTCTAATCTCATTCACAGTGTGGCCACACAACCAGCTGTCCTGGAACAACAGGGGGTACTCCATAAAGACAGAGACGGAGCTGTGAAGTTGACACTGCCACTAAAGAATCACCCATAAAACAATACCCTTGGGTTATGTATTTTAACATAATAAAATCATTTTAGCTACCAATTCTGCTTGACTAGCTCCATTAAGGGAGCAGACAAACCAAAGCCTTCCTTTCCCCACAAACTGGTTATCCTAAAACAGAGATCTGATTCCTAATCACTGAATAATATACCCCATAAGGTATAATGGATATAATGGCACTTTTGAAAGCTGGAAACACAAGAAAGTAGTAAAGGTGAGGAAGTCCTCATTTTATAGCCAGGGCTCTGTGGCGTGAAAGAAAGTTGTTAGGAGAGAGCCTGAAAGCCCAGGAATTCCTTGAAATTGTGATAACTGCATTAAAAAAGTGTCTATACACAACTTTACATTTTTAGATCTGTGGCCAGATTATATATCAATGATGTTGTATGTATTTCTATTTAAATCAAAAAATTTGCATTTTTCATTTACTTTATTCAGATGGTGCCAATCAAAATGCTTCTCCAGACCTCTCTCCTCTGCTCTATTAGAGAGGAACAACAATCAATCGTAGCAGTGCCTTCACTCTGTTTTTCAGCTGTCTATTAAAGAGTTCTTGGCAGAAACCTACCATGACAGGCTACATAGCACGACTCCCTGGCACCATCTCTGCTTGAAACTCAGCACAGAATACAGAAGCAAACTTACACCTGGTATATTTTGACATGGGGGAGGGCCTTGGGGAAAGTGATGCCGAAAGAATAGTAATCACTCAGTTGCTGGTAGTGTTATTAATCCTGCAGAATGGAGGGAGGTTGACTATCTGCTGAATTACAGAAGGGTGGTGGCAGGCAGAAAGAAAGGTAGGCATTCAGCAGTAAAAGGTGCCATTATTGTCAATATAATCCACTCAGGAATCAATGTTCTGATGAGGATACTTGCCTTTCTAACTCACACCCACAGACATCACAATTTCTTCCAACATGTTAGTGTTATTTACCAAGTACACGGACTAGAGACTGAAAAAAGTAGCCTCAGCAACTGCTTTACAGCTTAAACAGGTAATAGCTTTTGCTAGCGTCAATTTCTTGGTTTGCTGCACAACTAATCAGCCCTCTCATCTATTTCTGACTAAGAAATTTGTGTTCTTGTACCACTGTCAACCAACTGCTTTGCAAACCAAGGTACATAAACTTTCAGCAAAGCACATTGTCTTGACTTTGATGGAGTCAGATTTGTAAATATCAGTATTAAAAAATCAGAAAGCACACTTAACAGTCTCTCGAGAAATGGGTAAGAATCTAGGAATCTGAATTTGATTCTGTACTTTACAGTAGGCTTCCTGAAATACTTCAATTATCACATAGTTTTTCTGCACCTAATTTTCTTACCTACAAACCAGGAATGGTATCTAGTGCTGTGCAATTGTTACATTAAACTCCCTTGAAGTAAAGAGACAGGACTGTTAGCATTTCAGTAACTATGGCTGCTGATGAAATAAAATGGTGTTTTAAAACAGTTTAATCCCCCAAGAGACTTTCCAGATGGAAGACACTACTTCACAGCAGGACAGGAGATTATTTGAGTTTTATTTCGTTGTTACCAAGTATTTTATTTCCTTACATTAAGCATTATTTCCTCATCTGCTTTGGTTCAACTCTAACACTTTATAGTGAAGTTGGCATGATTTTGCACTGAATGGACAAGGAGGAAACGTGTGGTGTACTTCAAGAACTCTATCAAAGAGAATACACCTGAACTCACTACTAACTGTCTGATCACAAGTTAGCTGTATTAACAGCTAACTATTCCCTCTGCTGCTTCCACTGTTGAAAGGTTTGGCCAAACCAGAAAGTGTACCTTCAAATCATAATATAAACTCTGACATTTTAATAACTATCTGCTATATGAAGAGTGCCCTTACCAATGTAGTTCTTTGACATTGCCACTTCCCTTATTTCAATGTGCACAGAACCTCTTGGAATTTGAATCACTTCCATATATCCTGTAAGACAAAGAAAAAATTCATTTGCTGTCTTTTTTTACTTTCACCAATTTTAAGTAATTAAACTAACCATTAATGAATTACTTACAATTAAAAATTAGTATGTGATTCAAATGTATTTGATAATTTTCTTTCATGTGATACAAAGGAAAATTCTTTAAACTTCATACAAAAATTTTTAACTGATAGCAAGATCTTAAGTATTCAGGAATTTCTTTTTTTAACAGCCAACAAAGTGTTTTTGACTGTGTATCTTAAGTAATTAATGTTTAAAATGTCTTCAGGATCATAAGATAATTCAAGTGTTAGTGCACTTTCAGTCAGTCATTTAGTCCAACTTCTACAACAAGCAGGCACAGTTAAGAGATCAGATTGAGTTACTCAGAGCTTTATCCTGCTGGGTCATGAAAAACTCCAAAGATGGAAACTACAACCTTTCTGGGAAATCTGATCCACTGCTAGACTGTGCTCCTGAGGAAATAGTTTTTTCTTCCATTTGGTTAGTCACCTTTCTTCTATCAGTTTATAGCTACTGTCTTGTCTCCCACCATGTACCCACCAGTGCAAAGAGCCTGGCTCTGTTTTCTCCATGTCCTCCTCATAGTATTGGAAGGCTCATACCAGATCCCCATAAACCAGGGGACTCTCTAGGCTGTCCAGTTCTCTCAATCTCTCTCCACAGAGCGTCAAATGTTCCAGACCCCTATAATTTTACTTACTGGTCCCCTACTGGGCAGAACTAACTGCAGTGCATCATTCCTTTTCCTGAATTATGGAGTCCAAAATCCAGTATCACTAAAACTACAAGATTAATATTTTTTGAGCTAAGTTTTAAAATAATAGCCTATATATATTTCCTGAATTCTTAATATGATGAACTTCTGAGATTCTTCTGTATTCTTGCTATTCTAAAATTTCATGCATGACTATCAGATTCTACCACATACAGTAAAATAATATACAACATTACTCTTAATATACCACCATAACTAAATAATAACAACAAAAAAAATTATCCAACAGAACTAAGCATTCAGTAATTAATCACATTGTTCTATTTGGGATAAATACAAACTAATACACCAACAAAGAAACAATAGACACACAGAGTAAAAGTGAATGACCAGTGGCAATGCCACACTGGGAATGAAGGCAGCGCTGGTATTTACGAAAGAGTCATCTAAAACCATTGTGCAACAGAATGGACACACATGTACATACCTCCTCTGGGCAATGAATCATTGAAGAAACCTTCAATGGCTTCACACGTACTCCCATCTCCTCCACAAACACGGCATCTGTCCTCCTTAGCATCAGACCCCAAAATATTATCACAACCTACATGCTGAGAACAGATAAGAACAAATATTTTAAGAAGATGATGCTCGTGCACCAGTATTTCTGAAGTTTCTTTGAAGTGTTTCTCTCAAGTTTGAGATATTCAGTTCTTATTTTTATCTACTCTACTGCTGATAACCAGTACTTTATTTGGGTTTTCACTTGACAATGAAAGGAGATAAAAAGAAGAAGAATTCGCATTTTGAGTTGTTATCAAATCTTGATTAATAAGAACTGTGTCACATTTCTACTGTGACTTCTGGGAAGGGATTTCACTGTGTTTTGCATATAATGTAATTATTATACTTATCAATAAATGATTACTGATGTTATTTGATATTACAACAGCTTCATGCCATCTATATTCCTTTTTTAAGGTAAACATTTGGGGCGTGATCCTTAAACATTTAGACAGCATAAGTTGTATTCTTAAGGCATTACAGTTTCATAGACCATATTTCCACATGCTGCAGGGGGAACTTGCAATTTTTATAAGTATGAATGTAGAGTGTAAATGACTTCACAGTAAGAATAAATGCAGAATGAAACATAGAGAAAAGCTGAATTGCATGCTGTATTAGATGAAAAAAAATAAAATAAATGAAAATAAAGACAGAACTTTCGGGAAAAGAAAAAAATTAGGATGAAACAAGTAGGTTTTAAACAGAATAAAGACTGCAGCTTGCCAATATTTTTCCAGGACTCATACAAAGAAGAAGGTAGCTACATAACTGTCTAGCTGTCTTTGTTTCCTGTCTAGCAGCATTATTTACCAGTAAACAGGTAATACACACATCATAAGGAAAGTTAAAATACTTTTAATAACTGACAAAATATTATTAACTATTTACATTTCGACTTACTGATTCACTAAGATGACAAATACCCAACTTCTTCACAGTTCATTCTCAACTTGAGAATCTTTTCATCAGTTTACTAAAACATGGCAAAGGCTTTTGATCTCACTATGTCATTCAATAAACATACATCTTCAGCCCTCCATTCAGCAAAGCACTTCAGCATTAAGTTAAGCTTTAGTTATGTCAGTGGTTTTGTTGAAATCAAATGATTTTTAGAGTCACCAGTACTTTTCAAATATCTAGACCTAAGTACATAATTAAATGCTTTGCTAAACTGAGGAAGCAGTGGAATGTTAATAATCAAAAATATGGCACGGAACCCTGATTCTACTGAAATTCTTGTAATGCAGTTCTATTGGAATCTTACAAGATAATCAGATTTTTACTAAATGGCAAATACTTACATCACCATAGATTTTTTTCCTAGAACCACAGGGCAACAGTGACGACTTTCTCTTTCAATAACATTAACAGCATGATTTTTTGCAACAGGATGAACTAGTTAAACAGAGTAATATGTTCACATTTAGTGTTTTTCAGACAGAGAGATGTTCTAACTGAAATAATGGAACAGGCTTTGGAAGAGTACAAGGAACCTGTTCATCTCCTGTTGCCATTTCCTTCAACTCTTCAACAGAAACCATAAAGCAAGAAAAAAGATGAAATGGCAGATTCTCTTCTATTCTGTGAGAAGTTACTGAAATTCAAATTATTTGTCTATTTTATGCAAAATATTTTTTAACTTTTTGTCTCAATTTTATACTTTTACTAACAACTTGACCTGTCAACACTCCCTTTCAGGTACTATACAAGTACCATAACTAAATATAGGTGAGAGCAGACACGAGGAAGTAATCCATAAGTACTTTATAAAACATTTGTAACCTTGCATTCTCCATTGATACAGATATCCAGTGAATCAGCATTGCACTGAGTCCCATCTATTACTGCAGGAGCACGTTCAGTGTAAAAATTGTACCCTTCAGCCAAGCAGTTTAATGCGCATGGTTTAACCCCACCTGGACAACAAAATCAAATGAAAGGAAAAAAAAATTAACAGAAACCTTAAAAAGTTAAGGTTTAGTTAAAACTATTACACATAAACAGATCTGCAATTTACAATCTTATCTCATACCAAGGTATACACTTTATTTAACTTCCCCTTAATGATTTCTCAACTTGACTCTTCTCTTTTGCAAAAAAGATTATTTCACACGGTAAGATATGACAAGGTTGGCTGGATCCATAATGATGCCATTATGCTAGTACAATCCCAATGGTTATTGAACAATTTAAAACAAAAAGGATATCACTTCACTATTTGAAAAGCAAGAACAGCAATAGAATGTAGTGCTAGAAGTATATCAAAACCAAGATCAGAACATTTCAATTGAGAATTCAGTCCTATTGCATTACACTACAGCTCACACCAAATGATCATGATGACCTTTCTTAGGCTTTTAATCTAAAAACCTGTTTGTAAAACCATTTAGGCTGTTAAGTTAAAAATAATTGGTAAATCATTTTGTTCAAATCAATACAGTATAAAACCACAAATTATACCCCCCCAGTGTTAGCATAGGAAAAAAATATTAAATTATTATATTATAAATAATGCAATTATTGAAATAGTCTTTAGAGACTCCTAAAAATGCTTTTACTTCTTTCTCATTTTCCTGATACATTCTAATATGTTCCTGACTTCAGGAAAGACAAACTTATTGTGAGATTACTTAATACTAAACTCATCACTGTAGCATAAGAGGCAGATCACCTATAGAATATTTAATTCTAGTACAGGTGCAGGTGGAGAATGCCTCCATATTTTTAAAGTGGAGTCTCTACAATGATGCTGACCCCCCCTTCAACCAAAACAAAATCTACCAGAACAAAGAGATTTTGCTTTTCAGCAACACTTGCAGCAACTGACAAAAGTACAAGCTTAAAAATCTTAGCTCATGCTATTTTAGTCAAAACATTTTATTTACCAACATTACCCTCTATACAACATTTATATAATTTTGAAATCTTCACATATGATAATGGTTTTGCAATGCTAACCCTTACCTCCAGTGTAGGGTTTCCAGTTATAATACTTTCCCCGGAAAGGCATATTGTCAAAATCCGCACATTGCTTCTCTCTGAAATCACGAGCCCCTGAAGGACACGGCTAAAAAATGACACAAAATAATTAATTTATTCCAAATATAAACATGAAAGGCAATGCTTAGATGCTTATTCTGCAAACACAATCATGCGAGTGATTAGAGGGTTTTGCCTTGTCACTCGACTCTGAAATTTGCTTTATTACTCTACAGTTGAAGTGTCCATTTGCAATCTTAGGCTGGTATGAAATAGCTGAAGTAATTTTAAAAAGGTGCTACATAACAGTTTCCATAAAACTGGAAAATCAGAATCCTGTCAAACTATGTGTCATAATCAATCCATCAGCTACCTTCTTATAAACACATTAACGACAGCTGGAAAAAAAATCTGGTTGGAGCTGTAGGTTCAATTATACTGCACTAAGCAGCTGTACTGAGACACATTATTAAGACATCAAGAAAAAAACACAAATATGTTCTAGAGAACTGCATCACTCCTCCTTACTTGTAGTCTTGACAAAAGTATTTTTTAAGGCTGAGAAGGAGAAGAGATAGCATGTCTGGCTCTGATTATCAGCCTCCATGTGTCAAGAAATAAAAATTTTCATTTAACTTTTCATTGCTTTGCACTAACAACTACAAAACCACGAAGCGATTTTTTTACTTGGAATGATAGGATAGATTTAAGTAAAATTAACCTTGGAAAGAATTACAGGAGAAATAGAATTCTTTGCTATTTATAACATTTTTCATCAGCAGATTCAAAGTCATCTTGAATATACCGTTATATCACTAAACACTGTTATCAATGTTTAAGTACCTGCTGAAATTGCAAGCTTCATCAGAAAGTATTTAAAACACAGATTAAAATTCTGTTTAGAGTGAAAGAGAAAAGGATTTTTTTTTGACAGAGGTGTTAATAAATATTACTACTTTATGAGCAAGGGAAGAGTCCATTTTATGGCACTTTACTTGTGTTCCTGTGTACCTAAACCAGTTAGCATTTCCCAGGAATCTGAAATGCATTCAAGTGAAAGGGACTCTATTAACATGGATGCTAAAAATCTATTACACAATGCAAATATAAACACAACAATTATGATTCTCATTATACATTAATCAAGATCTCATGATAGCCAGCCCATTAATTTTTTTCTGCTATTCTGAAGCAATATAAATTAAAACAGTGGACATTAGACAGTATCTGTATTTTTAATTTTCTCTATTACTCTGTTACCTCCTAATTAAAAATACATTTTTAAATGCAATGCATTAACTGGTAAGAATACAGTAGTGCAACTACTTTTATTCAATAATGCTTCAGATGAAAACAACAAGAATTCAAAATAACCATAATTTTTTTTAAAAAAATTAATTTTAGGGTACCTTTATTAGTAACCCAAACTAAATTTGCCTCTTTGCATCACATTCTGCAAGCAGTATAAGGATCAGTCTTGACAACCCTCAAAGCTAGAGCCTGAATCTCTCTGGTACTGGTCACTTCACTTATTCAGTCCCAATTGCTCAGCTCCTAATCTACACAACTGGTATTTTAATTGTACTGAATGCTCCTTACAAGTTAAATAAATCATATCCATAACGAAACTCTTTATCTAAATAGTCATACTAGGACAAAATAATAAAATATGAAGATGAGTAAAGAAGGATCAAGATTTTCTTTTTTTATACTCAAAATATATTATCACTATCTGGTCTTTGAGATGTAGTCTAATTTTCCTATCTTTTTTTAGTATCTCACCAGTATCTGACAGGAAGTAAAACTAAGGGCTGTGATCTCAAGAAATGCATTCAAAACTGAGCTTGACAAACCTGGTTGCCTTCTACCACACAGCAACCTGCGTAGTTGCTGTTGGGTGAGTGGTGGACATTGCTTGCCTGGATTTCTCCAAGGCTCTCAGTATTGCTTCCCACAGCCTCTTGGAGAAGCTGTTGTGTTATGGCCTGGACAAGGAGTCTGTAGGGTGGGTGGGGACCTGGCTGACCCAAGGGAGTGGTCAGTCATTTCTCTTCAAACTGACAGCCTGGCGCACAAGGGGTGTCCCCAGGGCTTGATAGTGGGCCCAGCACTGTTTCTTTTCCAAAGTGATCTAGAAGATGGGATCAAGAGTATCCTGGTGAAATTTTGCAATAGTAGCAAACTGTCTGAGGAGGTGGACACTTGTGAAGGGAGAGCCACCATGCAGAAAGACCTGGTTAACCTGGAATAGTGGGCTAATGAGATCATTGTGGAGTTCAGTGAGGACAAGTGTAAGGTTTTGCACCTGGGAAAGCATCATCCAGGGCTGCAGCACAGGCTGGGATCTTCCCAGCGTGGGAGCAGCTCTGTGGGAAGGGGCCTGGCACTCCTGGTGGACTCAGCTCCATCTGAGTGACCTGGGTGCTCCTGCAGCACAGAAACAGCACAGGAACAGAGCCTGGGTGGCTCCAACAAGGGCTTCACCAGCAGAGAGGAAGTCCTTACCTCACCCCACACAGTGCTTGTCAGGCCACACCTGGACTACTGTGTTCAGTTTCTGGCCCCTGTGACAGCACGGACATGGACAGGCTGGAGAGGGTGCAGAGGAGACCACAAAGGCAATCCCAGGGCTGGGAAGCCTGGACGTCAGGAATGGTTAAGGGAGCTGGGTGTGTTCAGCCTTGAGAAAGGAAGGCTTGGGGGAGAGGCCTTATCCCCTTTACAGTATTTGAAGGGTGGCTAGGAGAAGATGGAGATTCTCTATTTTACAAGGAGTCACATAGAGAATATGTAATGTGTACAAGTAATTCCTGAGCAGATTCTGATTGAACACAGAAGAGAAACTTTTCTCAATGAGAACAACTAGCCGCTGGAATAATTTCCTCATAACAGTGGTAATTTCCCAGTCAGTGGATACTCTTAAGATTTGGCTGGAGAAGGTGCTGGGCCATCTTGTCCAGATCATGTTTTTGCAGAGAAATGTTGGACTAGATAGTCCTTGAGGTCCCTTCCTATCCATGACTCTATAAAAATCCTAGGCAAAGAAAGGCAAAGATTACTACAAAGTAAGCCACAAAATGCGTTTACAAAGTGTCGTCTCTTTGGCACTATCTCTTCCTGTATGTGTTCTTTTCATAATGTAAACGTGCAATAACTGCTTTTCTTTATTGGCTAAGATATTTCACTTTTTAAATGCAATTATATTACATGGACATATCTTGTCAAACTAAAGACTGCTTGTGTCTCCAAATGCTCTTTTATGAGACTGCAAATTGTGAGGTAGGAATCCAGCAAGCATATGAGAATTTAAAATCAGGTCTGAAGAAAGTCCTAAGAAGAAGATGTTTTGAGTTTAGAAAGTGTTAACAAATTATTGAACCAACACTGATACAACACTTGTTCATCTTGGAGTTTGAGGTCAGGCAGATTTCAGCAACTGAACTTGTCGTTTCCTATTAACAAAAGTCTATAAAACCCCTCAGAGAAGATGAGAAGCAAGCCAGAAGAGGGACAGCTCAAACTCAGGTACTTTTACAAAATGTGGATTCTCACATGAATTAATTTCAGAAAAAAACTTGCTTGAAAATATTGAAATTATGAAAACAATAATTTCAAAACAAACAGTATCAGTGAATGTATGCATATTGAAAGGAACACCCCCCCCAAAAAAACCCCAACATTCTATTAAGAGAAAGGACTGAAAACCAATAAACTTTTAAAAGTATGTATACACACATATATACATAAAAAATTCCCAGAATTTGTAAGCAAACCATGTTCTTCATCATATATATAAAAAAGGGCACTTTTACAATTTTAGATGTATGTCAAATTAAGATTTGCATCCTTATAAATATTTTAAATCATTTAGTTACCATAACTGAGAAATTATGTTTCTTGCAATTCTACTAGAATTTGATTTTTTTTTTTTTTAATTAAAAACACTTTGGCTGGAAAAACACATAATTTTTGTTAGCGATAATGTGGTTAACGGAGAAAACAATTTTCTGATGAGTGTGTTCTTTCTACCACCCTTGTGTTTCCAGAACTTACTAGCTAATGTTATTTTCTGCTGATCTCAATGTTTCCATTAGCAGATGCCTTTTGAATTAAGAAGTCATATATGGCTTTGGAAGTGCTTGATGAGAAATAAGTCTAGTAGGAGTGTGTACACTGTTTCCAAAGGATTAAAATGGTAAAGAAAAAGACAAGAGAACTAACTCATGTCTGCAAGAAAATTGAAGTAAAAATGAGGGGGGTTGGGTTATGAACAGTAGGCTCTTCTGGCAGGGTTATGTTGAAAGTTAGAGATGGGCAATGAATGCTGACTCTGCAAAAGAAACTTCAACAGAAAAAATGTACAAACACCACATTATTCATAAAAACAGTAACACATTTGCACGCTCTTAACATTTACTTTAATCAACATACCATTCCATTAAAACTGTCAAGTCCTAATTACTAACATAAATCTTGAAAAAGAACTTACTAGTGTCTCTGATTCTTAGTGATTTAAAATCCTAAATACTGCTATGAAAGAAATGAACTAGAATTGTCAAAACCATGAAGACTGTAAATTTAGACTTCTGTAAGTATCAAGACGTTCACACACTGGAAAACCATACCAAAAAATGTGCCATGCTAAAAAAATAGATCACAAACTGTAAGAAATGGCATTTCCAAACCGCCTGGCTTGAGTTTGCAATCGGTTGTTTTTCAGACCTAGGCAATGAAATGCAAAGTTCTCTTTCCAATACCTTGTCAAAATTACTGGTTGAAATATGAGGATAGGTAGGAAACCAGTATTATGGAATAGAGTGCTGTTATTTTTAAAAATTTCAATAGATTGTTGCAGTGGTTTGAATGGATGCAAATTACTACACAAAGAAATGAACAATTAGCTGTGAAAGCACAACTGAAGAGTGACCTCCTAAACAACACTTTTAAGAAAGAGTTTTGGGCATAATTAATCAATTTGGACTAAATGAACACTGTCACTACCATAAGAAAAATTAACAAAATACTAAAATGAATGAACAGATTCCCATCACTAAGGTGACAAACTAAGTTTGAAATTAAACTTATCTCTGACAGGCCTCAACTAGTGCAGTGGTTTGTGCACCATGCTTCAAGGTGTGTGCTACTGGGATCCTAATGGTTACCAACACAGAGATGGTCTGGTGTATAGAAAACTAAAAACAGACATGATAGTAATCTGCAAACACAGGAAAGGTTCCAATCTAGGGAATAATACCGGCTATCTTCTTATTGGGGAAAGAGTAAGTAGGGATCTTAAAGGATTGGAAAAGAGACATTATATTTTATGAAAATTTTACTGACTGTAAGGATATTGAAAAATCCTAATGTTATTTCCTGGACTGGAGGTATTTCAAAACAGGTCAGGTGCCTAACTATCAGTTAAGAATGGTTTATTGAGAATTGTTTTGTCTTTGTGCCAGGAAATAGCCTGAATGGCCTCCTCAGAGACCTTCTGTATGTTCCTCCTCTGACTCTGTAAATTTCCTCTCTGTAACAAATACATAAATAATAGGGGAAGCAAAAACAACTAAGAATAAAACAGTCTGAAAAGTGACAATTAAAAATTTCATACAATAAAAATAAAACAAAGAATAGCAACACTCCTGTGGTATGTCTAGGTAGATATGCCATCATTCTTAATGATAAAAAAGCATTAACATTTTATATTCTTGAAGGAACAGGTTTACACATTATGTAAACATTTCTATATACTAGTTACAGTGGCAGATTGGAGACAAATACAGCGTTTGAAATAATAATGCCTGGACAAATACTTTGCAAGTGTCCTCAGAGTTAAAGGAGGAGGGCTGCTGTGTGCCTGTGTTTTTTAACAAATCTTAGGCTGTGTAGAAACTGAACCTGTGCTAATGTAAAAAGACCATTATTTGAAAAGGATTAATAGAATAGTCTAGATTACAATTTGTCTCACATCGATCCCAAATAAACAGAGAAGTTGGCAGATACTTGACTGATACAGGTTTAAAAGAAAGATAAATAATAATATAAAGTAGTATTTTTGTGTAAGTTTTATCAACTACAACTTATTACAATTCCTGGTTAAAGTAAAAGAATAATGAAACATGCTTAGATTTTGGTAAGTCACTTAGCTTAGACAACATTGTGGAAGATGTAACAGTTCAATAAAGCATATGTGAAACTTATTAAATATTGACTGACAGATATCAGTAAGCAGTCATCCTGCAATTGCCAAATTTGAAAGTGGATTTCCTATCAGCCATAGGAATTAGTAAGACACTTGATGTAACTCAATATTTTCATTTGTGAACTACAACTATAAAAATATTTCCTGTCTATGAAATCTTCCAATTACAAAAAGATCACCTGAGTGAAAGTAAAGGGAAAGATAACTTAATTGCAGAGTATCATCACATAAACCACATCCATTCAAATTAAAATTGCACCAAGATGGACAAATGCAAAGTTTTGTCTTTGATTTACATCTACAGAAAAAAAAAGAATACACCACACCAGCACAAAAAAACTACTGTCAAGGTTCCAGAATGGTGCATTGGATTTCGAAGGCTGGGCAACTGGAAAAATTTTACAGCTCGTACTGGACTACCATCTAAACTTCTAAACCATCTAAACCTAAAACTGTAGTAAGTTTTTCTTACTACACTGTGGCCACTTCTTGGCTGTGTGAACAGAGCAGCTGTGATCAACAGTAGGAAGTTTTAATTCAAAAATTTTTAATATTACCTAATAATGAGAATAACCTACACAGATAAATTTGCAGGCACAAAAATTACGATAATTAATAATGATCAAAAATGCACATTTTTTCAATCAGTATATAAACTATTATATTTTCCTGAATATATTGAAAGATAAAGAGATGAAACTATATCTTAAGGTATAGATTCTCTCAGCATTACAAACTTCTTTGATTTAAGATGAAAATTAATATGGATTTAGTTTAGGGTTTTTGTATGTTTGCAGTGCTACTGACCTGTAATTTGACTCGGGAACTTATTAGTGAAATTCTTTATTAATGTGTAATTTTTCCAGGTTTGAATTTTAAATTACTTGAATTTGTAATTATACATTATACATTTATATTGTGTCCCACCCTTTCAGGATTGCTGTCCTATGCGTTCAGCTCTAAAAAGGAACCACAGGGTCATTCTGGTAATACAGTAACTAGCAAATACCTGGTGGCAAACCAGCAGGTTTTGAATATATTTGCACAGAGTGTGTAAGAAGATTGTGTAATGCATTAGCACTGAATGTTATAAAGGTATAAAAAGTGTAATAAGAGGGCTTAAAAGTGAGTTCATGAAGAATACTTTAATTTGGGACAATTTTCATGGTATGGCTATGACATGAGTTCCAGCAATCTTTAGACACACAGCTTTTGGAAACTCACAAGGTAAACCAATAGAAGAGTCATCCCTTGCCTGTCAGAAGTACATAATTTATTCCCTAAAAACCTGTTACAGGCCACTGCTGGAAGATAAAACAGTGGGCTAGACAGATTTTTGCTCTGATGTGAAATGATCCTTGTTCACATTTACTGTGGAAGCTCAAGTTGAACTCACTCCAGGCCTTAATGCAAAGGCACTAGCTAGGCACCACATCAAGATAGGATCCTAACATTTACCAGAACAGAGCCTGCAATATAGATGTGCCTTACAGGACTGTTTGCCAATTAAACAGAGAATCCATACACATTCTGAACTGGAGAAAAAATGCACCCATTGCTGCTAAAACATAAGTTTTATGTTTTATATAAGCAGTCAAGTTGACTACAGTAGAACAAGAATTACTTACATCAGTATTACAGGAGCGATAACGTTTTCTTTCTCCAAGACAATATTTGCCTCCACCTGAAGGCCTGGAAAAACATGTTTATATGTTAGGATATGCACTGGAACAAACACAACTGCATAAGATATACAAATGCATTCTTAATATTAATACAAGTCCAAGAAATATATATTATATAAATAAACTAAAAAAATATGTTCAACTTTCAAGATGAGATTTTGATAAGAATTGTATCATTGACTTGCATTGGAGCAGAGACAAAATACTACTGTGTACTTGAAAAGTCATCACTCATAATATTAATGTAGTTTGCTTAAGCTCCAAACAGTACAGTTTAATTGCATTTTAATTGCATAATTAAAAAAAACTTGTTGGTTTTAATTATTTGCTTGCTTTATAAAATTGAAATGTGAAATGTGTTAACAACCTACGTGATACCTTTTTTCAATCATCTCATCTTACTTGAAAACCAACAAAGACTGGTTTTAAACTCAGAACCAGAAAGACTGTATATTCTAGTTCAGAAGTCGATTTGAATTAATCAGTACTGAATCTGAGGAAACTCCAGAGTAAGCAGATTTCTATCAGTGTAGATAATTGGCTGTTAAATTCCCAAACTGCTCAAGAACACTGTCTATCTTCCAAAGAGGTCAAATAATGAACTAACTTAGACTTATATGGAAAGTAATCAGACATCAGCTCTTTGCCTTGCAACTTCAAAGCAGAAAGAAAAAAATACTTCATGAGGCTTCGGTAATAAAAAACTTATATATCTACAATTAAAAATTAACAAAAAAATTGAAATCAATACTATTTTTCATATTACAGTATTTAACCAGGAAATGTTATCCTTAATCAACAGGAGGTTCTTTTTCTCTAATGCAGATATACCCTCTCCCAAATTCATTTATGCTTGTTAAACATTTAAAATTTAATCATTTTCATCATACCAATCCAGATACTTGGTGACAGAAGTTGGAAAAAAAATCTTAGGATATTGTTCATGCTCCAATGAAATATTTCACTAGGCTTTTTAAATACTGCTTTGAAAAAATAATTAATTTATTATTCTTTCACTAATACAGTCTGACATGTTATTGATGCATACAGATAATTTCTGCTTTTGTATCCATTGAGTAAGTAGTGATATTGGCCAGATTAGGTAGTTATCGCTAATAATAGGGGACAAACAGACCACCTGAAGTAGCAGTGCTGTGACATTTTGGTATCTGTCTTGCAGAGTGCAGTGGAAAGCTGGTGGACAGCCTGGCTTGGAAAACACAGATATAAGAAACAAATAACCTAGGTAAACAGAGAGCAGAAGACAAGAAAAGAAGTGACAAAAGACACAGATTGGATTTTCATGAAAGAAACACAAACACTTTTTCAGAAAAAAGGGGTCTTCAAAACCAATAGTGGTGACTGAGATAGTGAGATTATGATTATGAGAAATGACAAGAAGAGAGCATAGAGTAATAAAACTATCCTGAGAAGACCTACAGCTGTGGTGAGAGCATCAGAACAGGTAAAAGCCAAAACAGAAAAGAGCAGGGATTCATTCAGCAAAGAGCAGCAATAGAAATAAGCACTCCTCATTTGAAAAGAGATAGTGACAGAGAGGAGCACTTACCTGACAGAACTTCTCTGAAACAGTACTCAGTACATTGGAAAACAGACAGATTGTAAGACAAGTACAGCTATATACAACAGGTCAGGCTGTAGTGGAGAAGCTGGCCCCTCTTCAGAGAGAGCAAACAGACCAATAGAGAGTAGTGGAAGGAAGAAAAAGATGCTGAACTGTTTTAAGAGTCAGTAGGAAATCACAACTGAAGTATTGGACAAGGCAGCACATAAATATATTGTATGCAATATAATATTACTGCCTATGGTTTGTATGCAAGCAGTTTTATTGAAAAGCTTGGAAATGCTGTGTTGGGTTTGGGGTTTATTTTTTTAATAAGTAACTGGCAATTGTTATTTTATATCTGAGTCAAGCATTGAAGGAAATATGCCCTAAAAAAAAAAACCTCTCTAAGGCATAATTTAAACATATTTTGATGAACAACAAGTAGCATAAAGAAAACCATTCTGGTTACTGCTAAATATAAATCCAGCTATCTTTACAGTACATAGGATACATTAAAAATGTTAAAAGTATGTCTAGTAAACTCCTGTTTAAGCATTTCTGTCTGCTATTTTGAAGACAAAATCTGGCAAACCAGCAAAACATTTTTTTACAGATAACAAGTGAAAACCACAGTTCTGAATAATTTCCAAACGTGTCTTTTTGTTGGCTCCGGCTTACTTTAGCTACTTACGCTGGACTGTCACAGTGTCTTATGGACGAGGAGACTCCTCCCCCGCAGGTCCTGCTGCACTCTCCCCAAATTGACCACGGACCCCAACCCCCATCTATGCTCTGGGGCCAAGTGCCAAAAGGTACGCACTCTCCCTGATAACACCACTGAAAGATTTCACAAAAGAAACACAAAATCAGCTTGGAGGCTTGACAGAGTTATCAGGACAGAAAAAATATAAGGGTCAGACAATGACCAATTATAGGCATTAGCATTCCCTGTATAGATAACAAGACTAGTATTTTACTTTTTCTAGCCATGTTTAGACATTGGTGAGGGTGTGTGTGATTTGTTAAACGTCTCCACTCAGTCCTGAATTATAGGTCCCTAACATACACCAGAAGTATTTTTTATTTCATCAGCCTACTTAATGTTTCACAATTAAGGAACCACAAGTTGCTTACATTCTTTTAAACACTAAGATTCATTTCCAAGCCTGGTTTGGTAAAAGACCCTCCACTGAAGATTCATGTAGAGGCTTTATTACAGAAAATGAAAAATTCCCCTAATAGTATATTTAAGAAAGTATTTCATTTTATAAAAGGAAATCTGGATGACATTACAATGAAGGAAGAATTTTTTGCAGTATTTCATTCACTAACACTACAGACATAATAAAAGTACTGTTGAAGCATTAGACATGGTAGAGAAAATCAATTTATAATAGTGACTGGCCACTTGCTCAGGGCAGAATGGACACGTGTACTTCATTCAAGCAAACACCTGATCTTTGCAATATTGTTACTTAAATCAAAAGTACAAAATGACAATTCACCCAAATTATTAACTATAAAACAAGTATATAATTTAGTTCATCAGAGCCCTTTTTTAAACCATTCAGATATAATCTTGGAGCCCAAACTTTGATCACATTCTGGTGTCTACTGTATCACTGGGAATTTGAAGCAGCTCAATTAGATACCCCTTCCTACTTCTGCAGGCTTAGGTGACAGAGTAGAGCATGGACTCAGGTCTACAATGACTTGAATCTGCACATTTCCCTTCCAAAAGATGAGTAAGTGCTGATTTTAAACTCCCTTGAATTTCTGCAGTATTGACCCTTTCCAAAACGAAATACAGACAACTTCTGTGTCCAAGACCAGCCAAATGAATTTGACACACTGAGACATGCAACAGAAGACATAGGCAGACATATCCCTGCCCCTCTCTAAAGCAATACTGGAAGACTCAGGCTTAACTTCAGAGTAATATGTACAGCAAAGCCAAGCTTTCTTTTCCTCTTCTCTGAGTTCTTAATTTACAGACTCAGTCAGGCCTTCATTAGAAGACTGTACCTTCATAGGGAGCTTCTTTTAAATCTAGACTAGTATTGAACGTCTGCATAACTCAATTCATGCCATATAGTGAGTGAACTCACATTTTTAGCTAGTGTAGATGTCCAAATAGCACAGTGTTTTGCAATGCCTCTAATGACACAATAAGGATAGAGAATAAAGTATTTATGTAAGCTAGAGGAGTGCCTAAAATACGTTTTTCTTCTCTTTACAGTGATAAATTGATAGAAATTTTATTGACTAAATAACAAAATCTCCTTTTACAATCTATCAGAGATGCCACAGAAGTACATGAACAGATATTTAATGCTAAAGTCAAAAGCTAAAAATGAAAATGCTTATAAGAGTAAAAATGTAAGCAACTAATTTAATTAAAATTACATTACATACATTACAAACATATCAAGATCCAAGCTAAGAAATGCAAGATACTTAGATTTAAATTTAAACTCATAAGATTATCACAGATATAAAACTGAACATGTAAACCATCCCAATTCCACACTATAAGGAACTATAGAGACAATAGACAGGTACAATTTACCTGCTTTATTTTTCCAAAGCTGTATAAAATCCCTACAGCAAGTAATTTCCACTGTCATGCAAACATTGTCTTCCACATTCCCATGCTGCCCTGAAAACCTCTTTAAATGCTAGGTTTTCTCTTCTACTGAACTTAAATCTGAGGATTTAATGCTCACCTCTGTGTCTCCTCTTAATTTTCTAGTAAAAATTTACCTTTCACTAGACGCCAGTGATGCATAGAATCTCTGTCAGAGTAATTAAAAATGATAAAAATCTTCATTATTTCTAATGGGAGTTCAGAAATGTGATTCCTCCACAAATGACAGCAACCTCATCTGCTATAATGAAGTTAGGACTATTGAGTAATCACCATATGAAGAAAGAAGAGGAAGTGACAGCTATTTTAAAAGAAAAGTTCTTTATGGAAGGCTTAGATCTGAAATATTAATTCTTCTCTAACATTGAAAGAATAATTTTCCATTATTTCAGGAGAAAGAGGACAGTGATGCATTCAAATACAGATAAAATATGCAAATCCTCTGTGAATAAAAGCACTCTGAAATTTTTCCTAAAGAAGTGACTAAGGAAAATAAAATATGATATGGTGGCCTATTTTATATCACTTTTACAACTATTAGCTGCTTTACAGAATTAACATTTATAGCAGATTAACATTTAAATTATATAAAATTAACATTTTATGACATTTTATAAAAATCACACAGCAAGTATTCTAATATTGAGGAAAATTGATTTCCTATTTTGTATGAGGAAGAAAAATATTAGTGTAAATTTAAATTTTAACTACTAATTTTCAATCATTGATTCTACAATTATTTTTCAAGAAAGTGTAATGTTCAATAATAACTTACATTTATCTTATGTTAATGTCAAATGACAAGTTAAATCATTGCACAATGTAGCTAGGTAAACTATCCCTTTAGCATTATGTTTTCATTTTTTTGCATGTATGCCCCTCTTTTACATCCCTAGCATGGATGTAATCTATGATCTACAGGAAGGGTCACCTTTTTATTACTTTAAACTAGAAAATGATGTAAGTGTTCTTATCAGTTTTCTCTTATTGTTTTATACGCACAAACTCTTCATCAGTGTATTTTTTAAAATCTATCAGTTAATTTGCCTTCACAAACACATCCCTGGGAACACCAGAGAGAAACCTCATGCATATTTAAAATTCATATTACAAATTAGGGAAAGTGTACCTTTTTGAACCCAGTGATATGCAAAACCCTTCACCAAACCATGAACATATTAAAGCTCCAAAAACAGAACAGATGTAACAGTTCCATCAGCAGCAAGAAACTATTCTATTCTCTTTCCCTGTATGTAGAAAACTGCTGAATAACTCTTATGGAAAACACTCTAAAAACCTTCAGGTGTAAGCAGATATCTACCGTGGAAAGTTTCAACTCAAAGGGTTAAAAGTTTGACAGGTTTATAAAAACAACTGAAAGAAGGTTTTATTACAGAAGGTTAGGCTACTTTATATGTAGAAATCCCTACAAATTCTGCCAATAAGATATTAATATATATTGCATCAAATTTTGCTTTGGGTTTTTCGTTACACAGCATACATAAGTAAATACCTAAATAACATTAAATACTCTGAGATCTTGTTCAGTATTTAGACCTGGAAATTTAATTTATTATATATTTGGACAGAATCCATCAAAATAGGGCTTAACTTGGTTGGGGTCTTTAGGCATGACTGCAGTACGAATGTAGCAATAATAATAGTAACAACAACAATAACAACAACAATAACAACAACAATAAGAAGGTGTAACAGGGCAGTAACCTATTTATTTCACATTACTCTCTGGGAAAGGGAATGACACATTTGGAAAGAGCTCATGATTTCTGGTTTATTGCTACCAGGAACTATTAATTCACAGGAAGCTTTGTGGATACAGTTTATAGACATGATTCTCTGCTCTTAACAGGCATCTTTGGTTAACAGGTCTATCTTTGTAAAATGGCATGGATTTTCTCATTTCCCTCTAAAATCTAACAATGGAACAAGATACTGGTGACTGAAAAAAGATGGTAGAGTGCAAACAGATTAAAACCTCTTGACAAGGGAATAGATCAACAGTGTCTAAAAGGATCTCAACTTGTAGTCTCATGGTTTAAAAAACATAAATTGAGGTAAATTACTCTTTGTCATCAAAAAGGAGGATGGTTCCAAAATAAACCAAAACTGTTGATTTAAGAGCAGGGCTTATAACATTTTCTATTACTCTAATATAAGGTAACATTTTTGGTACTATGCTCTCTATTTTTATTGGCTAACTCTATTCACTCTATTTTTTAAAATGACTGGTTCAATAAATTAATTTAACATGGTTTACCAATATTTCCAAACCCAGCACGGAAAAACCATCAGAAGTCTACCAGGTCATGAATGAATGAAGCCATCAACACACATTAATAAACCATGACAGCTGCCCAAAAGCTTTCATTCTTGTTATTTAAACATCAGATTGCAAGTCAAAATGCACTGTTATCTTTGTTGAAACCAGCTCAGCTAGTATGACAAAAGTCAGAGTGAGAATAGATGTGAATGGTCACTGTTCAGAAAAAAATCCAATCTGGATCACTGAATCTCATGAACAGATGCAGCCACTCTCAGACATTGCAAAAGGTTTAATATAACAAGCTCTCTTCACTTTGTACAAACCTGCATAAAATATATTATCTTGAAAAAAGGTATGTAGAATGCATTTTTTTCCTCCCCAGTACATATATTTTAAATCAATTAAAATATTTTTCTCTCCACTTTAAGACAGATAGATGTATATAGATTTTGCCTTGTAACTGAGAAAGAGTCTTCTAACATTCTTGTCTGAAACTACTGATATACAGAGATTGTTTCAAAATCAAAATTCTCATATTCAGACAGATATTGTAGTGCTAAACTTATCTATTGCGACACTGACTTTCTGTACTTTTCTGTTAGGTAGAAGAGTTTATCTGACTGTACATCAAAGTCCATAAAGCTAAACAGTTGTGCAAGCATAACTGAACAATGAAAGAATAATTCAAAGTCAAAATAGAAATGTCACTGGGAAATACAGGCTTTTTTAAAACCCTTTAATGGAGTCATTATTTTTTCTAAACACTTTTATGATTTGGCTTTTATCTGAAAAAATAGATTATTTTTTTCCCTTATAACAAAATAACAGATAATTTTTTTTATCTGAAAAAATGGACTTTTTTTTTCCCCTTATAACAAAATAATATAGTTCAGGCTCTAGATTTATGTTGCACGTTTTCAAAGTCCTTGACAGACCTGAAGTTTTAACAACCTTTAATGCAAGAGCAGTGTAAAATCAAATAAAGATTAGACTAAAAGAGTTTTTACAAAAAAGTAAAAGGAAGGAAACAACCCCAAAACATGTTCAGTTTCACAGAGGAAATATAACATGTTTTGGGGTTGTGTTTTTTGATCCAGGCTCTAGAGTTTTATAGAGAGGATAAATATTTTATTAAATTACACATATAAAATAAAGGTGAAAAAATTCTGTAGGACACTTTCCATTACAACGCACATGTAAGCTTTAGTTTGAACTGTTATAATTGCTGTGAAATACTTTAATTTTCTAGTTCTTTCTTCTTGTAGTCTTTCATCAGGAAATTGTTTCTTTGAATAATAAATTGTTTGCACTCACCCCCTTTTCAATGCTCCCTGTTTGGCAAAGAGTGCCTTCTGCTGCTGGAATGCTGTTGGTAACACAGCGGTTACTTTTGCTGAGGCACCAGAGCTCTCTACACACTTCCTAGGAAAGAAGGCAGAAGCAAGTTGATCAGAATAAAAGCCTCAAATTTCTTCCAGTCCTCATACACACATGTATACACAAATTTGTTTTGAACAGAGGAAAATTAAGACATGGTCTGGAGAGAGAAATCTAAAGATGGCGTTGAGGGCAGCAATTTTGAAGACACTATACATTGCCTAAGAATATTCTGCCAAAAAAACTCATTCTGGAAGCATCAAAACTAGACAATAATATGTTTTCCACACCTGCCATTTGAGCAATGTTTTATAATAGCTTTTTTTCTTGATTTGTGCTAAGGCTGGGCTTAGTATATTTTAGTGGTGTTATAGAAGCAGTCTTTAGATGAGCTGTAGTGTCTCCATTGAGGCTGTTATCTGCCTCAAAATCACCTGCCTAAACAGATTCCAATAATTTTGAGATATGAAGCAGCAACAATTACTTTTCTTTATGTAAAAACAAAGTTTTGTAGCTCAGACTAGCCTCATTCCTCTTCTGCAGCACTTGTTAAAGCAGTGCATTTGTAGTTAGAACTAACTAACCTATGTACTAAAAATATTTCCTTTAGGCTTTTTAGATTTGCAGCTGCTCTTTCATAAATGATTTAACCTATCCTATTTCCCTATGTTGTCAGTGTTAAACTAACTGAGATTTTCAAATCACCTTTTTGTTTCTACCATATTTTCTCATTTGAATTTGCCCATTTATTAATTTAAATTAAGCCAGTTCTGCTGATACTGGAGGCAAATTGTTAAAACTAGCAAAGGGTTGAAATTCATAATGTGGGCATGATCCAAAACTGGGTGAACATCAGAAATCTTCACAGTTGCTCCAGCTGCCCTTGGATTCAGCTATATACACACAAAAGAATCAGGAGATGTTTGCTTTTACAGTAAATTACTTACACAATAATCTTTGCTGTATTACTTTGGGATCTGTGCAAGAGTTCACAACTTCCTTATACGTCTTTTATATTTTAAAATATTTTTAAAAATTTGTAATAGACCAAGATCTTTAAAATGATCTTACAATAGTTCTTGTTTCATTTTATTTAACTGCTGTTTGAAATAATGCTCTACAAAAAATCCTTGTATAGATTCTATAGTGAAACTTGAAAGAAAAAGACAGTGTGAATAAATTAAAGTTATTGTCCACTCCCCTCCAGGTTCCTTGTTTCTCTGAGGTAATGAATAAGTATCAGGCATCTATACATCCTATATGATGTGTTCTATACATATCAATGGGAACAACAGTTATGTTTTACCCCAAGATTCATGTTTCTTGCATTGTACTGCATATAAAAATTGATTTATTTCTACATTACTCTCTAGATGCTGCAGCAACAGTTCAACAGTAGAATCTTGTCTTGAAAAATGCAAAATTATTTACAAAGTTTAAAATCAGCTGGTGGTGTTCTTGCAGGGATGTTAGTACAGTGTATTTAGTTTAATGACTGGCAGAAGCACGGTATCTTCTCTATAATAGATTAAAAAAAATAGACTATAGGAATGGTTTGAAATTATATGGAATGAAACCTGGTGATTCCTGGAGTTTCCATCCAATTTTTGACAACTAGGCCTAAGTTAGTTCATCCTATTAGGTGTCTGGCTCTATGAAAACTTAAAATTATTAAGCCTGTTTTGGGAGATATACTGCCACTTGTAAAACCTACAGTTTACAGTCTACCTGTAGTTAATGCAGAAATTTTCAAATTAGTTTTTTTTTTAATAAAGAAATGTATGCAGAATAAATATTTACTTAACTTAAAACTCTGAACAAAATTTTTTTCTCACTCAGCTGAAAAATTTTCATATTAAGATACACATAAATAAATATACTAATCAAAACAAAACAGAGAAGTAACAGAAGATACATCACAAAGCTTCATGAAAAATGTTACTCAATTACAAATTTCACAGCAACTAAGGTGCTAAAATTCAACACTAAATCAATTTCACATCTAAATCAACCACAAATCCAAACTTCAATACAGTACAGATTTCAAAGTGAAAACCTAAAATGGATTCTTTTCAGACACAACATGAGGTCCTCTTGTCATAATGCCTTACTTACTTTAACCTGTAATTTACTTCCTCGTTTTGTTGAACAAAATTGGTGTCATTTACTTGCTCATGCTTCATGTGTGGTTTAAATTGTCAAATTAAAAAGTGTCAGACTGTGGTAATTCTACTTGTGACCTTCTATTTATTTTAGATCTGATCAAGTTCAAATGTCTAAGTTAACAGCTGTTCTGACTTCATGGAGTTTGGTGCAATGTTCTGAAAAGCAAAACATTCAATTGCATTAAGAAACAAAGATTTTGAACATTCCCATATGGACAAAAGCAAAAAATCAGGTCTGGATAGCAGTCTGGAATTTTAAAACATCTATGTTTCAGGATGATTTGAATCCAGATTTCTGGTTTTTGCTCCAGAGTTGACATGCAGAATTCCACTTCTGATATGCCTATACAAGTATACCTTCTATATATTATCATGTAAGTGGAAGTAATAATTAACATGTCTTTGCCATTTGCCTCTACAAATGAAAGCATTTGACAACTTCCTTTCAATAGGATTCTTTCTGGATATTCAGGCTTCTCTGGTGCATAAGACTCTTCTAATTCACTGATCTAATACCAGCCTGACATTTTAATTCAACAGTGTGAATTAATGAATACAGCACTCCAAAACAATTTTAGTCATTTGTCTGTTTGTAGGAAGATTACAAGCAGATCAACTCACCTCCCTACTTCACATAATGAGAAAAAAAAATTCCTCAATTGTTTTGAGAAGCAGTATATCAAAAGTAGATTTATTACTGACATAGTCTGACAGTCCTTTTTCAGATGGTAATTTCAGCAGGAATTTACCTCAGTAAATCCCTAAAGACAAAATTACAGTAGTGTAAAATTACTATGGGTTTTATCATACTATTAATGTGTGAGCAGAAACCTCTACTTAAATCAGAAAGGAGTTCTGTTTGAGACAGATATACAATATTCTAAAATCAACAGAATATTTCCTCAAAGAAAAACTACTCAAAGCACCAAAGATTCACAAAAATAACACAATGTATGAATTTGGAGACATAATTTACATTAAACCCAAGAAATGAAAGGGTTTTTAATATCTTTTAAATATAGCCAATTTAAGATATTGTTTATTTTTCCCCACTGTACTGCATTTAAAAGAAAACATAGACTCTGAAGTATACTCTGCATCACCCTGTACGTGAAGTGAAAAATAACATTAATAGTCCTTTGAAAACAAACAAGATACCTAAAAAGAAGTAAAAAATCCATCTGTGCTGTTATTTCATTAAATGAAAATGGAATTATACCAGGTACTCCTATGGCTATGTCTTCTCTATTTTCAACTGACCTTGGAAAGTTAAACAAAGAAGTTCTAACTAAGGTTCATAAAGCTTTCTCTTCTCCAGCTCAACCAAACAAACCCTATATCTGCTACTACTTTAGTTATTGACTGGAGCTATTTCCTTACTACCACCATTATCTGTAACACCTCTAACAATAGTTTTTAATAAGCCAGCCCTAGAAACATACAAGAAATTGACCTGAAAAAGTCAGGCCTGAGACAACTAATAGAAAGTATACTGCTTTTTTTTCACACACAAGCACACACACTCACCCACCCAACACCCACCCACCAACAGGTGACCCTTCTAGGGTAGTCTTTTCTTCCACGGAAAAGGATGAAGCTAACATATTTTGCCAACATTATACTTGTTTGAATAATTTAGTGAAACTAAGAGAAAGAACCATAATCTGAAAGTTAATAAATGACTTAAAAGTCAGTCTCCAAATGTCTGGATTTAGTAGCTACTGATTTGTAAAGCAAACAAGCGAAAAATTTTAAAAATCCAGGAAACATGAACTGAAGCTGAGGCCTTTCATAACATCAAGACAAGATAGATGACAACCTGTAACGGTGTATCTTAGGGTTCCATGACTTCAGTTTGGAATTCGGATGCTTGTATTTGCAGTAAATTAAACAAAGCTGAACCCATCTAGAGAAAAAAACACAGCAAATCAAATTACCTTCTTTTTGCCTAAGTATTATAAATGATGGAGCCTCTTTCTGTTGCATCATGCAGAGTTGCATATAGGCATTTCAAATTATGTAACATCTAAGCATCCTATATGAAAATTGGCATAAATTGTTACAATACTGCACAATGAAAACTCAGTAATATGAGTAAAGATCAAATTGCTGTGCTGTTCTTGTTTTCAAAACTCATGAAAGCTTCCAACAAATGTTAGCAGTTCAGCCCATAAAACTAAAACTAAAAAAAAAAGGGTGGGAAGTACATTCACAAGGCATATTGAATTATGATAATTTTGGAGGGTCACCTTTTGTTAATAAAATTTTAAAATCCTAATTAGGTTTGTCTGTTACCTCAGCATGTTTAATTTATAATATGCTGCATCTCTTGATGAGCATTTGCTAAAAGAGAGAATAAAAATAATTAGCTTGAACTGCAATTCAGACCTGAAAATCATCAACATAATATTTTCAGGCTCATTGCTGAAATGAAGATGACAACTCAACTAAAACTAGAAGACCCTAACTAATAAATGAACTTCAGAAGGTTCAAAATTTTGTTCAGATAAGCACCCAGAAGTTTCCATTTTAGTGCTTCACTACCAAAAGCTCATTAAGTGGTGCAACATGTTATGAATCACATGCCAGAAGAATGTGAAACAGAATACAAAACTTAAATCCCACCTTCATATTATGTTACCAACATTCTATCATAAATATTGGGTGCTTATGTGAACCTTAGGGAAACTGAAGGAGCTCTACAAGTTCAATCACCTCCAAGTACCATCTTCCCTTTCAAACCCATGCAACCTATCCATCTTTATTCAAACATTCCGGCGTCTGGAATCTCATTCATTATTGCTCCTACAATCATCTAATGCACCCCTCCTGTTCTGATCACCAGCTTCTCCTTGCACTTTCTTAACAGCATTCATAAGATGCAGGCACATTGGTGTTGACATCTGTGTCTCTAAGAGATAGAGAAAAACAAAGACAGAAAGGAAGAAGAAAAGAGGCGGGGGGTTGGAGACAAGATAGTCCTAAGGAAGAAAAAAAGTGGACTGCAGGAACTTGCTCTAAAAAGAATGCAGAGCTGCTTTAGGTTCCAGAAAGAGGAACTTCCCTTGGCTATATGCATCATAAATTTCGAAAAAAGAAGAGGGAACAAAACTCATTTAATTACAACACAATCCTGTAAATCCTTATACAAGTAAAGCTTGCAGCTTTAATCATTTGTAATGCCAAAGGCTTCCACAATAGTGACAAGAGTTCTTTCAACTGACTAGGAAGCAAAAACAACAACAAAAAAAAGGGTTGATAAAAATTATAGAGTATGATACCAGTATCTTCAATTCCTCTCTTTGCTTACACATACTTTTAACACCACTTTGTGAGCAATGCAATGTAAATCCATCTGATGAAACTACATATGCTCAGCTAACAAACAAGTATAAAGCAACTTAGTTATGGTATGATATATGAAGTTGGGGTCAAAAAAGCACTTTAGAGTTAGTTATTATTATGCTCAAATTCAATTAAATGCATGATTCTAGGCATAATATCAACAGTGAGGCAACAAAAGGGAAACAGTAGCTTTGGCGCAAAGATAAAACAGTGGCTTCTCTGCCTTTCCTTCTGAAAAATCACCAGCTTCCAGAATCTGCTTCTACCTTCCTATAAAACCCCTATATCAAGCTCAATACTACTGCTCTTCATTTAACTGCAGTAAACCACATTCATATTTCATGAGGAAAGTGACAGTTTAATTCATGAATGCTAAAACTTGTATCACCTGATTACAGGGGTCAATTGCAATTCAGGTTTCTTGCCCTAGTGGGAATATTGTAGAACTATAGGTATATAGTAATGTGTTTACTCTCCTGGATCTTTAAGTCAGCTGACCAATGCTGGTGGAAAAGCATAAAATGCAAAAAACCCCCACCAAATAATTGTAAGCTATCTCTGAAACCCTGCTGCTAGCAGCCAGCAGCTTCACAGGTCATAAAATGCAACACAGCAATACCAAACATATGCATAAAGTATTAACTGCTTTTAAAATGTCTGAGGTTTTAGCCTCTGTCCTAAAAATGTAGGGACCAGCTCTAAAGCAAAGCATTATTTTGAACCACAAAATCAGTGAGTTACAGTCATGCAGTTTCCAGGTATTTAAACCCATAAAGCAGAGAAATTGAAAGTCAAGACTGCAATTCTTTCCTGAGTTAACCCAGAGACAGCCAAGTGTTACTAGGCAGATGCTCAAAGGATAAGGAGATCAGAAGTCAATGAAAAAGTTCCCTTACAATCACCTAAACCAAAAGACTAAAGGAGGTTCTGAACTATCAGTGGAACTAAAACACAAACAGAGCAGAGAACTGAGACACATCTGACAATCAGCAGAAGAAAATCCCCACTGCATCATCCTAGAAGATGTAGGATATCCAGCAGTTACAGCTACTAACACTGTTTCTAATAACCTCAAATCTTCCACTGCAGTGAGCCCAATAAGATACCTGAAAGCATGTATTGCCTTTAGGAAAAAGTTATGCATCAGTATTAAATGGTTCAATTTCCACCATTAGAATTTGGCTCACTGTAAGTCATAAATTTAACATTCTCCTGAGTGTGAAAATATACTCTAAAAATGAAATATTTAAAATAGCTTGAGACATTGACCTTCACTTTTTTATTCAAAATACTCATTTCTTCACCTAAATTCTATAAAATTTTCCCTATATCAGAAGGGATATAGTACAGTATATAGACTAGTATGGTACAGTATAGTACAGTACAGTATAGTATAGTATAGTATAGTATAGTATAGTATAGTGAACAATGCCCATGTAACACTAGAAGGATCATTGTCTACTTGCTAAAATATAGCTTTATTTTTTCAACTCAAACAGCTAAGGCATCACCTTGACTTCTTGTCTTAGTTAATGTGTTAAACAACACAGTGAAACCTGACGAAAAGCTGCAACACTTTTGCTACAAGAGTTCTGTCTGAATGTAGCTAAACAAAATAATTAAAAGTAGGCCCTAAAATAGTACCAAAACTACTGAAGAGCTCATTTTTATGCCAGATTGTCCACTTGTCTGTAAACAAACACACAAAAGCAGTCCCTTTAGTAATTGAGTTCTGATACTTTAATTGGCCAAACACTTCTCCACATATTTAACTTCACATTCCTAAGTAAGAAGAGTTCCAACTTCAACTGTGAAAAATTCATTGCAGAATTAGGACAGGATCTATGATTTAGAGCAACAGTTTAACTTTACATCCAGAGAGAGCAGATGAAGAAAAAAGAGAGAAAAGGCAAGAAGCACAAACTAACATTAAAGCTACATGGTTTAAAGAGGTACTTTTACAAAAGGTTAGAAGACTATGGCAGAATTACTAAGCAGAAAGAATGTGGAGATTTTCCTAGTTATTTTAAGAACACCAATTTTATCAACAGGTTCATCACCAACCACTGAAGATTTTCTGCCTGCATATATTTTGATTTGAGAGTTCAGCTGTTTCTCTGGTCATGGCTTGCCACTAAAAATCAGTAAACATGAGCAAGAGAAAAATGCAAGCAATTTTCTCTGAGACTTCAAATTTATTTCCTTTTGGGTCACAAAACTCCCTGTTGG
Source organism: Phylloscopus whistleri (assembly GCA_017589585.1). NCBI lineage: Eukaryota > Metazoa > Chordata > Aves > Passeriformes > Phylloscopidae > Phylloscopus > Phylloscopus whistleri. Next base: position 7,517,859 of record JADMLD010001394.1, read on the forward strand.
AAAACCTGCTCTATGCCTTTTTTTACTAGACACTTCAAATAAAAAGGGCTAAAAGAAATGCTTGAAAGAAGCTAGTATATGAATTACAATCACTGTAATTAGGTAGATTTTGCTATGTGTTTCCATCATAGTTGCACGTGTCTGAAAAAGATCCATGAACTATTAATGGCATCTTCATTGACTATTACATTGAAAAGAAATATCCAAAGCACTGACTGTTTACTTTTGATAATAAGAGGGCTGAGCAGAGTATTTGATTTAGCTTGTCTTGGGATTTAGACCTAGTTTCACTCTTCAGTCCTTAAACCCTTTCATAAATAAATAAATCTTTTTAAAGTAGGTTATTTTCATCTGTATTGCAATCTCCCAAAGGCTGTTTCACCCCTGCTTCAAAACTATCACTTCAAATCTCTAAGATAATAATCACCATGGTCACATTTGCAGAGCGTTATGGCCATGGCAGATAATATTTTTAAATGTATATGCTATTTTAAATGCATATTGTTTCTTCGAATGGCTATTACCAGACTTCTACAGTAACTTATTTATTAACATGCAGTTTGAATCCTACGATCAAAAATAGGGTGATTATTTTCTGAGACACCTGGAAGTTACTGATGGCACACTGATGGCACACCTCACCCTATATCAGTTCAGAGGTGTGGTAATGAAGAGAGAGCTTCGCTCCATGAAGACATTGCCTCAATTAAGTGTCAACCTCTTTTTGGTAACTCTTAGAAAATCAAAAAAAAACCTTAAAAAAAAACTTAAAAAAAAAAAAAGGCAGAAGGCAAAAAGCAAAGATAAAGTACATATCTTCTTTATTTCCAATTATTTCTGGTTTAGAAACTGATTTAAGAAAGAAAACATACTGTGCAGCACGATCATCACAACAATGGTTACACAGTTTAACAGTGTTTAAAAAACCCTACATATATGCAGAAAAGCCAGGTTTTACCCATTATGAACTTTCCAGTTTAATTCAAAATCCAATATGTCTCCAAAGACTGTGCCATTAATCACAGATCAAACACCTCCAGATTTCCCTAGTCTGCAAATAAAACATGGTGAAATTTTGTAAGAAAAAAAGAAAAATAAAAATGGTGTGACTTAGATGAAAGGACAGGAAACAGGGCCATTTAAAAATAGTGATGGGAAGTCAGAACCTAAAGAGGAACAATAAAGGCCAAAAGAGGCTTGATGAGGAATCAGAAGACTCAGAGCTAGTTAGCCAGCTACATAGCTCTTAGATCCTTTCCAAAATGCAGTCTGCCAAAGAGGCATCCCAAGAATAATACTGTATTTATCACCCCAGAGATATTAAAAATTTGATTCAGTATTTTATTTCATTATTTTATCTGAATAATCTAAAATTTTTAAATTATTTTAAACTACTTAAACCATAAGATATGTTTTCAATGTTTACTTAGTGTGGTCTCAACTGATTCTTTCATCACAAGAATAGCAGAATGCATCGTTTGACTGCATACTTTTGGCTGGAAGATTTTAAGTAAATATTTATAACACAATGACCTACATGTGAAGGTTTTTATTTCTACTGTAAATTTATTTACTTTAATTATTGCACACTGGTACTTGCAGCCAAATCTTTGCTAGTACTTTGCTATTCAGTATTCTTTCCAGCTATCTGGCTTCATGTTCATCTGTTCCCAGAACCATAATTCATCTTTCAAAATAGGTATCTGAATAATGTGAGATGCAATAGACTCAATGTCAGGGGAAGAACAAACAAACAAACAAACAAACAAGAAAAATAAAATCAGATCTGATAAATCAATACAAGTACAAAAAAACCTTCAAAATGTAGCTTTATATTGAAAGGTTAAAGCCAACAGAACAGACTTCATGTTTAAAGATTAATACAACATAAACCTGATCTCAATTAACTGAAATCAGGGAAAATTCTTTATTATAATTTACAAGGATAAGGCTAGAGTGTTCTGGTCTCATTTTTTTCCTCCAATTAAAGAACAGCTTACCCGGCTCATCCCACATTTAGTGTACAGCACATACAAATGGCTCAAGCAAAAGATGCAGCATAAGGATTAAAATTAACCCTTTGCTTACAAATTGATGGCACCAGACATGCTATCAGCAATCTGCAACCCGCTACTATGGCTAACTAAAGATTTATGCTATAAAGGAATATATACAAATGACTAAGCAGAACACTCAGCATAAGGATGAAGACTTCTTACCCCATATTTACATTGGCGGGATGTTGCTCCATACTGGAAGCGACACTGTTCATCAGCATCATACACCTGACCTGGGGCCACAGCTGGATAAAGAAAGTCACGCTTGGGAGGCTCATTATCAAGGCAAGTACCACGGCCCGAACTGTTCAACATAAAGGACCAAATCAATTAGGAATTCTACTGACTGTAAATCACAGTAATGATATTACGTATCTAGTTCTGACTTTTAACAGCGCTGGGTGTGAAACATATGATTGCAATAAACAGACAGTAAGAAGGTACACCCATATTAACAAGAGAAAATATTTAGAGGTAATTAGGAAATTAAAATAATTTTTCATCATTATTATTTTAAAAAAATGCTCTTTTAGATTGTGAAATAATTTTATATTATCCTTTTTAAAAGTGTGATAATTTCTGAGCCACACAAGACTGATTTTCATTTTTGGTTTAGGATTCCTATTTGTTTTCACTGAAGAACAGCTACATTTAGTCATAGAATGAAAAATAAACAAATTAAGCAAATGCAAGAAATTCAGTTTACAATTTGAAATGACCCTTCTGATCCTTTAAACAGCTAAGTATAATCTTATAGATAGGAGCAGCTCAACTGGTTTATGTAAAACTAAAACACATTCGAGTTTCAACATGATGAAATGTTTATAGGATCAGGACCTTAACATGCAAGCTTTTCTTCCATTCAAATAAAGAAAATGGTAACAGAGGTAAAAATTCTGCAGGAACTTCAAATTTACCTATACTAGGGTGAGTGAAAAAAATTTATGGGATGAAGATCTTTTTTATTGTATCAATATTTAGTCCTAAAACATTCATGTTGGAACCAAAAGAATCATCTTTGCAAACTTCAATATTTTCTTCTTTTTATATTCACTGTTTTGTTCAGTGGTTGATGGGTTTTTTCCAAAATATGCCCATATTCAACCACAATAATTTAGCGTAGTGGAATAAATAACAAAGAAAGCCAAAACCAGACTGAGTTCTGTTTAGAAAACTTTGTACTTCGCTAAATACAATTATTCAGTTTTATTGGGTCAGTGTGCATAAAAGAGGACAGATGCTTTTTTACTTTCATTTCACATGTGAATAAGTGAGGATTTTCAAAGAATTCTTATGGCAACACTTAAATTTTTTTTTCCGACATTCCTACCAATTTTGCCAGCACTTATGTTCTGTTTTTTTCCAAATCTTTTCCATGCACCTTGCCAAAGGAACGTAATTTCAGAAGTGAATGTTCTACACTGTTTTTTGGAGATCTCCAATTTTCTATACTTTTCATCTGCAGATAAAAAAAGAGCAAAAAGTGTCCTTTAACTATACATTTTATGTTCTCATTTTAACTCTATTTTGTTCAAGTTTTCAAAATACTACAAAAGATCCTTTGGAAAAAACGAAGAAACAAACCTCTGCCAACCACTTCAGAAGGTGGTAAATACCAACTAAAGCAAGAACCAGGTAAATATTGGAAAAAACACAGTATTTGATGACCAATTCCAAGGAATTTGTTGTGATTCACCTGCATGCATGCATACACACCACACCCATGCATCCACTCAGCTGAAATCTACTTTTAAAATATCAACTGTGTGGTATTGGCATAAAAAAAAGGTGCACTTTCCCCTTCATTTCATGTAATTACTGAGATACATATATATATTTTTATATATATATACACACATATATATAGTAGCAGTAGAAGTTGGGAAAATATCCTTCAATCTTTTCAAATATTTCAGTGTTGTATTTTGCGTGTATGAGGAGTGCACGTTAATAATTCCAGTATTAAAAGAACTGACATACAAGCTGATTTTTCTGCCATGTCTGGACTAAACTGCAGATAGAATCTTTCCTTAAACAAGCAGTGAGAAGTTTAGCACTTGGCACCAGCTTCAGCTAGTATTGCTGTATGATGGGAACATTTCCATAGATTCCAATATTGCAGAGTTTACAAGATGACTGTAAACTGTGATCTTGTAAACAGACGGCCAAGGGCACTGCATTTAAAAAGCCTCATTACCTTCAGTAATTTCTCTCCACAGGCATATGTACCCCTTCCCAAATTAGATTACACAACCCGTTCTAAATCCTTAAATTTGCTAAATTAAAATCTATACCTGCTCTACAAGACTTACAATGGCAGAATAGCAAGTCAAAAATCCTTGTACTGAATACAAAAATATTACTCTTCTGCTCTAATTACCAGGTTTGCACCATAATGAGATATTGCTGTAGTAATTGAGAAAATTACTACTGAGAAGCCATTCTCTTACTAGCTACATTATATCACAACCTCTAGACTGAACATTTATTTCTGTCTTCCCCTCTGCTTCGGTTCTATTGTTTATCTCAAGCAGTTGAGCACAACTGACCCCTGACACTGAAGTATTGCGGGAACTGAAGCATCCTGGAAAAGAAATGGCATGATCTTTATAAACACATCAATAAAACCAGAGACTTTCATTGGTAACGAAAGGTCTAACCAAAGCTGTGCAAAGGATGAATCCAGGCTGAGGGCCATTTAACCTTTCCAGAAAACTTTTACTTGGACTTGGGAACGGTCCAATACTCTTGTGTGTATGTCCCTGTTCTCTCTTTCTTTGTTCCATCAAAGCAAAACCCGAATGCTTGAGAAAAAAAACTATGTTAAATCTAGGGGAATGAACCAAAAAAGTTCCAAGATTAATGGTTTTGGAGAGCTTCATAAACACAGATCTAATAGTTATTATCAGTCAGGCATATAAAAAGGTAGATGTAAAAAAGGATAGGAAAAATTGCCCCAAATACTTTCATATACACAAATTCTATAAAAAATTTCTACTCACAATTGCTTTTGTGCTTTGTGATTCTATCTTATATAGGAATCATATACACCAAGTCAAAAAAATCCACAGGACATCCCTGCAGAGCATTTGCATTTTTAAACATGGTGTGGATAAATCTTTAATGTCTGCAACAGAAATAAGATGATCTTGAACTGACCATTACATTCTATTACCCTACAAGGTATTACTAGTACTCAAAGTTTTTCTTGTTTTCCTAACTTCAGGTTAATTTTGTGAAGTTTTATGGGACATACTGGGACTTGTTTCAATTATAAAATAGCTGAGCTTGATGTCATTTCAGCCCAGTATTCCAGTGTAGTATCTCCAGAGATCTTTTTAAAACACTCTATAATATAATTTAAACTTTTTTTTATTATTTTAATATCACAGGACAGCAAATTATTCTTCTGTTTGAAAGGATAAGAAAGATACTAGAACATTCTAAGAAAGCTTAAGATTTCAGACTGCTATCACTGCTAACTGCTCAACCAAATTAACACCAACAAAGGATTAAATGTTTCTAAATCTTTACAGACTGAAGAACACAAAACTCAGGATAACCACCTCAGCACATATATCACAGTTGTATCCAAGACCAATAAAGAGAAAAAGCAAAAACCATGGATGTAGATCTCTCATGGTCTATGTTCCTATTACAATATCTATTCCCAAATATCCCTACTTACACAGTATAACCCAACTCCTTCAATGGCTGAGGAAAATATCCCAGAATGCTGGCTCTGAAAATTGGTTTTGAATGTCACTCCATGGCCTCATTCATAACAATGATGTGGACTATAATGCAACCTACACTTGATGATCATAAATTACATGTATTATAAATATTTGTGAATATCTGTTATAACTAAAAAATCATATACATAAATGCATTGATAGTATACATAATGTCTTATTTAATTCTGATACCAAATTTCCAATAAAATATGAAAAAAGCAATAGTAAAAACTATTAACAAAAAACACAGAGCATTTTTATATATACATACCATTAATTATTTACATGCCAATACATCTGGCTCCTAACAGAATCCTTACTTCATATTTATAAGTAAAAACTGATTTTTTAACAGCACCAGACTGTTACAGGTTACATAAGCTGCTTTACTTGGCATTAATGGGTAAACTCTGCACATTGTTCAGTAGTCTACAGATCTAAGCATAAATGTTTGCAGAATCTGGGCATAAGTAACAGAACTGTGATTTGGATTTGGTGTGCTTAAAACTAAAATGAAGACAAATGCAATTACTAAATAAAAACTTTCTTGAATGTTATGGAAATTCAGATTTACCACTCACTCTCCTGATAAAATCTACTTCTTTCCATTCTTTTACCCATGGTTAGCTCTTAGTATCTATTTCATATGAAAGACTTGGTAATTTTGCACAATCTTTTCATCACACTCAATTTTCCTCTTGCTTGGAGGAGTAACTTGCTATTTTCTTTAATGCATACTATCCCTCATACTTTCCTGTGTTCTAAAGCATTATTTTATTCACTGGAATAATTATCTAGCAGCCCTACTAAGAAAAACCTATTGGTTCATCTGTCAAAACCATCCTCCTACCAAAATCTGGTTCTAAGAGTTTGGGAGATACTAACATATAAAATACTGGACCAATCATTTATTTAATTAGCTAGTCTACAAAAAAGTTAATGGAAATGTGCTGCTGATTCTTCCCTTCACAATTTCATTATATTTCAATAAACCAAAAGTTAGACAAAGAGTAACACTTGCAAAATCAACACTCAAAGCCATATTGCCATCCCATAAACATAAAAAGTCTTAGATCTTTTTTCAACTAAGTAGCCTTTTATGTAAAACATAAGACTTTCAAATTTCAGAAATCTATAGCAAATGAGGACACATTTTTTAATTTAACTACCTGTTAGCAAAAAATAATTTAAATCTTAGTTTAATTTAAAGAAAAGAAGCAAATAATAATCCAAAGTGTAGGTCAACACATAATACTGAATACAAATTTTCTCCACTGATTTGTAAAAAGAGATACTAAATTTTGATATGATTGATGTGATCTTATCTTTCAAAACCAGTCTCGGTTTATACTTTTTTTTCAGAAGTTACTTGACATTTCTAGAGTACAAGGAACTGGCCAGTGTACCACAGATAATATATGAGGCATATATAGACGTATCCTATATTTACCTTGCATATCCACTTGTATATTTAAGATTCTTGGGCAGAACACCAAATGATTTTTTTATTTCCCTATATTGTCTGCATGGGCTTGCTTGGACCAAGACAGTTTTGGCTCCCTTCCAGAGTTAGAAAGTTGTAGACTAAGATCTAAATCCTGCTATATGGCAATCATAGAGAGTCTCCAAGAATTTCCTGTGATAGATCTTACTGAAATAATTTAAGATTTTTGGTTCCCCTCCATCTTCAAAAGACAATCTTGCCTTTGAAAGACAGAGCTGGCCATCTTGCTTCTTTTAAGTCCTCTCCTCCTACTGACACGAAAAATAAACTATGACTCCAGAAATCACCCAGTTTTTTTATAACAAAACATAGAAGTTATATATATACACACACATGTAGCATGGAATGAAATTCATATTAATTTTTTTCAGTCACTGAAATTTTAGGCTTGGTTCTTTTCTCCTGTGAACAGATACTACAGGTTTCTACTCATCACAGCAATCTCTGTTCCCTGAGACTGCCCTCCAAGCCTTCAATTCTCAGTCAGTATTACTGTAATTAGTTCCATAAAATGTTAGTGAAATTAAAGCCATTGCAAAGCACTTATGAACAATTCAGTTGATAAATTGAATTATGTCAATCTTTACCAAAAAGCTTGATAGACAACAGCTATTATAAGCCTGGCGGACAACAGCTATTATGTGCTCCAAGGAATGTTTTCTCCAGAAAAAAAAAAAAAATTTCCTTTGGCCATTGCAGTATCTGCTCTGGTTGACCATCCTTGCTGAGAGTTTTGGTAGACCTATTAGCATTACACAACTTTACAACTTTGCTTTGTCTTATTGTCATCCTTTGAGGCATATTCATCCTCTTTCCATCCTCTTTCCAGCACTCCTGCAAAACAATTTGCTTTCCCAACTCCTGCCTGACTGAGATGATACCCTCCAGGTGACACTTCATGGTTGCTCCTCAGTGCAAAACTGCTGCAGCAAGTGGTGACCTGAGCTGGTAAACTAGTAAATCCATATTAATCTTCCTTGCATAAAATATTGTGAACGTGTAATGAAATTCTATCAAAATTTATTCCAGTTGCATTAATGTGGTACCATGACAGCCTGGCCCAAACACCTGCAGAGGTCCAAATCTAAAAGGTCTCACAGACCAGGTTTCTGCTTGGGAACCTGCATTTAATACCCTCATATCCTACCTGTCTTGTTACAGATGCTAAATTAATTATAAACCAGCTTGGCCTCTAAATCAGCATTTTTCTCACCTGTTGCTGAGTCATGAAGAAATATTAGGAAAACCAAATCATTTTTCCTGTCAGGATGCAGACTCTTCTGCTCTTGTAAAAGCAGTCACAGATATGACTTTGTCACATGACAAAGTCATGACACTTTTTTTTTTTTCTTTTCTTTTTTTTTTCTTTCCTTTTTTTTTTTTTTCTTGCTAACTGTTTGCTACCTGCAACTGAAATACACATGATCTTGGAGCTGTTCTGTCTTAAGGAAAGGTGTGAATGGGTAAAAAGTCATTCTGGGTTCTGACATTTGTCCTGCAGTTATTTGTGTTACTCTAACAGCTGCCTGTTGTCATTGAGATGGCATAAAAGCTGGTGAGGAAACTAGAAACTGGAGAAACAAAGTACAGTTTAACAGACTACTCTACCTTATAAAATAACAAATCAAATATTTTAAGGAAAAAAACCTATCAATTCATTTATAGGATATTAGATCCACAGACAACAAGAAGCCTAGATTTATAATGAACAGATCATGTTTGAGAAATCTGACATTTTTGAAAACAATGCCAGGATTAGTAGGTGAAAGAAAAGTTATATTTGACTCTTAGTACAGTATTTAACACAGTATTCTATACAAGTGGAAAATCTACAAGAATTGTGATGTGTAACATAACATGTGTCCAAGGTGGCTTTTCTAAAAAATAACATCTCCACTCTCTGATTACAAAAATACAGCTGAAGTATTATAAAAAATAATTTATCATTCAATCTGCTATGCATAGATCTTTGTTTTTCTCTAGTTCAAATATCACTTAGTATCTTCAGTAATGATTTTTTTTTTGTGAAACTCATAGATGGTAGTAATTTGAGTAGAGTTGCAAACACTGGCAATGACAGAGAAGTATCTTGAAAAATATGAGATTAGAATTATGGAAACAGATTCAACAGAGTACTTCTGGCTTTATGTTAATACAACTGCAATTTCACTACCATCCCACAGATTTCAAAATTAAACCTAAGCATAAATCAAACCAAAAATGGAAAAGAGTAATAGAGATGCTAACAGTAAATAATAAACTAAATCAATAAAAACCCCAGTGTAAAAAGGCTCAAGAAAAAAATGTTTTTAACTGGCAGTAAAAATTTGAAAGACCACTGCATACATCAGGCTAAAATTTGAAACTATGCAGGAGCATTATGAACAGCTGTCCAGCTCAATTACATTTGCATAATAACACAAGCCACAGAATTTTATCATGTTCCTTTCCCTAAATGCGTAAGAAATAACTTTTTCACTTTATGTTGAATTATGTCCTCATCAACAAACAACTTATTGTCAGGACAATTATGGGATCGATCAAAATGGAATTTTTCAGAGAAGAGCAACAAGTAAATAAGACAGAGAACAGCAGAAGTGTATCAAGAAGAACAAGCTCCCAAATACTAGAAGGAAACACCTGAATGGTAAGCTTACAGTCAGAACTACAAAGCTGTGAGACAATCTTAGAAGAGATATAAAAAACATGTTCTTTTTCATAGCTAAAACCAGGCTGCAATGGCATACTAGAGAGACTACTAATGGGAACAGCATGGAATTAACATAAGTGACTGGTAATTATAAAACAAAATAACTTTGTATATTTTTTAAAATAATGCTGGTGTTAAATAAATACATAGCCCCTTAGCAAATGAAATTATATTTTGAGAGACCTGTATCACACATATATGGTAAGGATGATTTACGCATTTACTGCTTTAGTTTAGACATTCATATTAATAAACTGTGTGGGTGCACAGTTTTTCTGTACCACAGAGGTGTGATACAAAATGCCTTATACCTATTACAGTAGCTGCTGAGACGTTTTCTTTCTCTGAATAGCATCAACATTACATGTCTGTCTCTGCCCACTGACTCTGCAGAAGCTCAAGCACCTTGACAGCCCAAGTTGGTGACTTCTATACATCATGTGGGAAGCTGCATTTGAACCACCCTAAAGGTTTTGGTCTAGATGAGTCTCTTCAGAAAAGATATAGAAGACATCATCTTATTCTGAGGTTAGATCCCTAAAAGAAAAGGGATTTTGCTCTTCATAGCCTCACAGTTAGACAATTGACTGGTTTAAGTCTCTCTCTCAAAATACTGTAAGTGAATTACTGAACAGTCTGTATTTCTTAAGGAAGTGATTGCACTGATTACATTGAACCTGCCAAATAACTGTTATTTGCCTCCAATAAAGCCCATCTTTCAGCATCTAAACAAATTGGTTAAGAATTTGTTCTCAGTGAACTCGTGGTTGTATGTACTTGTCTTCAAAATTTAAAACATGTACAAGGCTTCATTATAAATCATCCATACCAATGTATATATTGATATGAGTACACTTTTTTGAACAACGTATTTTGACTGAATTTTTTCATAGTGAAATTCCAGTTCTGGGTAAAAATCAACACATAAGTAGAGGTTATATGAATTTTAAGGTATTAATATAAAGATCTATGCCATCCTCTTCCATAATCTTTATATTCTCACCAATAGTCCCAAAGACCATTGATAGGTAAAAACCCACAAGACTGCACGAAAGACATCTGAAGAATGAAATATAAAAGGAACAGGGCTATAACCACCTTCCCTTCATTAGATTCCCTCACATTATGTATGCTTGCAAAATATGACCCACAGACAAATTCTGCCCTCCTTTATTTCCCACTCTCAGATAAATGAAGTAATGAGGTCTGATCAGCACTTCAGAATCTTTTCAGTAGATTGAAACAGTAGAGAACTCTTAAGGTGGTGAATGGAGCAAAAGAAGCTTTTGCCTTTACATTGAAATAATGCTCTACAGAAAAAAGAGTTTTAAGTTACTTACTATATATCTGTCTATTCATTATAAAAATGTAAACCATCAGAACAGGTCACTATATCTCTACAATTGATCCCAAAAAACTGCCAATTTTTTGAAAACTCATTTTTCTTGAGAGATTACTTACTCTAAAAAGCTGGTGATGTAATCCCGACTGCAAGCTGACCAGGAGAAAGGATTGGTGTTTGCTGTAATATGAGCTGCCATTAGCTTTGCTGCTTCATGACCTTTGGTCCCACAGGAATTTCCAATTCCATCATGATTCATACCAAAACTGCTCAAAAGAGTAGGAGAGAAACAGCCCATTACTTTTCTACAGCATCATATATCACTTAAAACATAATGCCACCTTTACAGCAATCACATTGGACCTAAAAGAACACAGTGCAGGAGAACTCCAAAGTAGAGAGTCAGTTAAGTTCTGTTTAGTTTATTCAGATCTCACAATACAGCACAATAACACAACCTTCTTTCCTTCTGTGGATTTTTTGGAGCATTTTATTTATTTTCTAAAGCTTTTCAAGAAAACATGACAGTATTCTTGCAAGACAAATACAGAACACTCAAGCCTTTATTTGGTATGGTACCTGGATATGGAATATTTATTATAGTGTAGACTCTTGGATTAGTAAAAAAGGACAAAGAATAGGTATTGTTGCTGTAACAATACACTATATATAGGCAAAGTGCAACCAATGATAATTCAAGTAGAACATAGGTTTTGCAATTCTTAGGACCATCCTGTACACTCACTCCCTCTCTGTATCTACTCACAGAGGGACTTGGAGGCTTTCTGTTAGAGCTTTGCTTTGTCAAAGAATGTCAAAATGAAGACAATTAAAAACCAGCAGAAAATACAATAAGAAACCTCTGGATGGAACTTGGCCAAAAGAGATTTTCAGGAAAGAAATTAACTTTCAAGAAAGATGACATGGCCCTAGTAAAGAATCTTTATGTCTTAGAAACCCTTTGAACTATCAATCATCAACATAACCATTAAATTAAAACTAGAAGTAAATTCACAGACAATCTATTTCAACAGATTTTTATCACAGACTGTCTTTGTTTAGGACAATCAACAATGTATACCTTGTGTATTTGACATAAATGAGTCACCTGAACAGAATATTTCTCAATAGCATAGTTTCTAAAACTCCACTTTCATAGTTTTTGATTAATTTCTATTCAATCACTTGGGGAGAAAAGCTCTCTCATTTCTTATTTTCTTAAATATTAAGCTTTGGTCAAATTTACTCCTTCTTGAAGGCTTAAGAAATCAAGGGGGCAGGTAGTGAGAGACACAGGAACTTCCCTGATAATGAGACAGAGAAGTAATTAAAACAATGCCAAAACTGAGATTCTGAACTCCCAGAATCATACAGAGAGGTCTGTCTTTGGAGCATTCTGTATGCTAAAAGGACTGACTCTTGATTTCTTACTCATCATTCAGGAACACAGATGCATTGAGTTTTGATTTTCTATAACATTTAGGACTGACTGCAAGAACACACAAAAAGTAGAAGATAAGAAACTGACCTTTTATCAGCTGACAATACCACCTCACACCAGCTCATGCCACTTTCTTCACTGTAAGCAAGTGGCAGTTGTGTTATATTAATCTGAACATATTGCTCCAGTCTTAAAACCCTAAGACTCTAATGTTCCCCTGAACTTCAATGCACTGAGTACTATTTCACCTCTTCAGAGGATCATAACAACCTACAAGTGGAAGGTGTTGGCATACATTCCTTCCAAAGAAAAAGAACATCAGTGAATGATGGATAATTCCAACAGGATTGGGAAGGACTTCATCAACAAAAAAGCATGTCTGTCTTGCCTATGGAATGTGTCCCTATAGAACAAATATTCTGCAGCCACGCCTGCATGTGTCTGCCTCAGTTTGTGATATCTCACAAACGCAGAAGCCATTTACTGTATTATACACTTGTATTATACACCTTGGACTGTTACATAATCAAATAAAGAATGTCCCTTGCTTATAAAAAATATAGCTTTAATCAAACCATCTGAGCAATGTATGTAATGCAATGAAACTCTCAGAACAATGTTAATTCTTATGATCTTATCAATAGCTATTTGTATTAGGAGAGAAAAGAACTTAGATGTCCTGTGCAACTGGATATGAACTTGCAAACTGAACCAGAATTTCACAATTAAAAATGTGCTTTATTTACCTGTTCTCAGTGGCAATTATTTCCTAGAATTTGGGGTACTTCAGACAGAAACATTCCTTTTTGAAATGTCTCTTTACCATTTCTGAAAACAGAAAACCTTATTTTTTAATAATCTCCATAAATTACTCCTTTAAAGAAATTAGTTGGATGATTCTTATATTCAGTTTACATCTACTTACTGTATTCCATTTGTTAAAAAACTTACAGACTTCAGTTCTCTGGGAAATTGATTTTTTTTATCTTTTGGGCATATAAGTAAAAGAACAAACATAGTTAAATAACTTTCCTTCTACCTGCTCTCCTTGTGAAAAAGCAAATGTTGGTGACAGTGGCAGTGATGTACCTGATAAAAGCACGTTTGTGAATGGAAGTCATCATTTCTGATGCACATGGGAACTCAATCAATGCTTTTCCAGGAGCCACTGGTATACTTTATAAATATTAAATCACCTAAATCATCTATTCCTTTCCAAAAAGGTTTTTCTACTTGTCCTTGCTTCTGAATTTAGGAGGAATGTGATCATTAGGTGCAGGTAACTTTTTCTGATGTTTGCAGAAGGGTTTTACAAGTACTGTCATCATTTCCAAAGATGGTAGTGGCAGCATGCCATTACAGTCCAGTAATTTGCCCTCCTGTGGGCAGGATTGCAGATGGAAACAACATTTCTGACCAAATTACCAGTTTTATTTCCATCAGAACATACTGGTCATATTTGGACATCATTACATTAAAACTAGGTCTTTACAAAAGCATGTTTGCAATTGGGTTGGCATGGAAAGGTAAGGAAGAAAGTAAGGAACATAAAATATTCTTTGTGGAGCCACTGTTATAATTTGCCTACTTTTTTCAAACTCACTAAACATACACAGACTGTATTCCTTTCATTGGCTTAAAAAGCCTGTCTAAAACTGCCAGTATAACTTTGTCTTTACAAGAACAGCCAGATGGGTGACCAGAGACTGAAATCTCCTCAGCTGACACAGAAGTTATTCTATGAAATTATCTTTCCACCTACCATCTCAAGGAAGGATGTTTAACCCAGCAGCTCTTGTGTTTTCATGCATCATGGCCCCTCATTTCCCAAGAGAGCACTTATTTTACATTAAAGAATTGTGCAAAGTAGAAACACTTAAGAACTTTAAAATTACAACTGAAACTCTCCTGCAAATTATCTCTAGTTTGTGTGCATCTTAAAAAATTCTAAGGCAACACATCCTAGTAGTGCTCACTGCCTGTTTCACTTACCAACATCTGTAACTGAACAGATTTTTTTTTCCTCTGGCAATCTGTTTTTCCTTATATCTGAAAAAATTATCTGAGGGAATTATTTGTAATACACATCCAACTTACGATCCAACCCCAAAAATCACAGGGGAGATAACTAGTGTCAGCTGCATTGAATAAAAGGGCAATAGATAAGCAGAGACCCTGGAGTATAAGCAGAGGGAAGGATGTGAATATAAACTTCTTGTCTACCCTTCCTTTGTCTTGCAAAAAACCAGCATAGCAGGTCCCTACAGTTTCATTTGGTTACTGATATGTTTGGTAGTTCTAAACAATGATGGTTATGGCTGCCAAAACACTTATTGCTCATACATATGAAGTTGCAGCAGTCATTTTTGTGAGACAGCCAGAATGTTTCCATTCTTATTTACTACCCAGACACTTCAGACTCAGAGAAGACAGATCCACACCAATCTGAATGCATGACCATACTCTTCCCTGAGTTTTATTTTGTACACCATGTACTTTATTAGCCCTGAAATTACCTTAAAAGTGGTACTCAGGTGAAATGCTGATTCTCAACCAATTATCTCTGCTATCCAGCTGAAGTACTAATTATCTGCATATCAACCAATTTCCTAGCTTTCTTATGGTCTGGAGCATTCAGAAAAGCACAGATTGCTAATGTTTCATTTCTCTAAATAAAATAGAGAGTGTTATGGTTTTTTGTTTCTTACCAATTTATGAGTTATATGAATTTAACTCATTTTTTTTTAAAGCAGTGTCTTTCATGTTGCTCTGCCACTTGGTTCAACAGCATTAGGAAGAAGTGTGCCAGAGACAGAACCATGAGTCAGGTGAGGAAAAAAAGTTACAGGAACACAAGCAAGAGAAGCACTGTAAAGTCAAGCACTGGATCTTCTTGTCCATTATCTGAAGCTGATTTGCAGCTCCAAAACCTACATATCCTCAGGATAAAGAACTGGCACCCTGTCTTTCTAAGAGAAAGAAAGGCAACTTACACCTTAAGAGGTTTTATGACAGTAATTACCTGTCCTAGCAGATGAACACACATGCTAAGAGAGAAACTAGCTATCGTCAAGAAAGTATCTTGACCCTAGGTACACTGCAAGTATTTCTTCCAGTGTCTCAGCCTGTGAGACACACTGACCCAACATTTATGGAGAATGAAGTAAAGGGTAGGGAAGGGTCATAAAGCGCACCAAGTGAAGACCACTTCAAAAGTTTCTAAAAGTAAATCTCTGATATAGTGTGAGTACGCTTGAACAAGTATTCTTGTATTTGACAGAAGACCTAAATAGAGAATCGTAATTTGCTTGGAGAAACTGAGTTTATTATACTAGATACAAAAATTGTCATAAAATTTGTATTAAGTAGTTTTGCCAGTGTATTGTACTTATTCTCATAATGGTTTAAAAAGTGTCATTTAAATCTATATATGTATTTCATATAGCTTAGAATGTCTATTTAGGGCCTACATTGAAAAATTAGAACTGTTAGCTTCCCTACATCTGTAAACATGGCTTTAAATATGCCTTTTCTCAGTATCAGTAGAAAATACACGAGGGAAGAAAGGGAAAACTACCATGCTTCAACATTATTTTGTTCAGCAAAAAGTGGGTGAATCTGAACATAAACGACTATTAAGGAATACAATGCTTTTTCCCTACAATATCAGAGCTACATAGAACAATTTCTTGTGGACGTACATGGTAATTTTATTAATTATTCTCATGTCTACTAGAATTAACAACTTGTCAATTGTTATGAGGTTATGGTAAATTCTGAAGACCTTACAATCATCAGATTTTATGTCTTCTCAGTAACAAAAGTAAGCACTTATTCTTTACTTTTGTAAAAATTTCCCCCATACTGTCTCTTAAAAGAGAATTCTCCTCTTTCTATATAGCCCTCCACATAATTTTAGCCAATGTTATAAAAGTATTGGTTATAGCTACATAACAGCATAAAAATTAAAACTTACCATTAAATGACATTACAAATGAAGGGGTAAATAATCAAAAAGTATTGTCATGAAAAATCAATTTATTTTAATTTAGGATTCCAAACATTGATAGCATGTATTGAAAGTAGCTAACATTGCATGTTCCTCAAGGGAGGAATCAAGGTTAATTAGTTCAGTTTCTATTTCCATGTCTTAACATGGATTTTAACCCTAACTACTGATTTCCTGCATTCGGACATAATTCTGCAGTTTGGAATATCCCTGATGCTTTATTTTGAAATAATACAGAATTTTAAACTTGGGTGAAACATATTAGTTCCCTGAAAACTTGGGAAACAAACTAATTCAATAATAGAAGCATTATAAAAAGCATATCTGCCATGAAATTCAACATAATTTTAGCACACTTCTATCCTAATTTTCTCCTATTTACTTCCTAAATATTGTTCCTCTCTCTATGGTTATGGATGATGACCAAACACCCCATCAAAAACAATTTTTATAAATGAGCATCATTTATTACTAATTAAAATATGAGGCTCTTAAAAGCACAACGATTTCTAAATTACTAAAAACCAATGCAGTTTATTCAAAAACCTGAACTTTCTTATGGGGAAATGACAGATTTCTGAGGGACTGTTACAAAAAAGCAGAGCACAAACTTCTCCTGGATTACACTACCATAGCTATCCAGCCTTCATGGCACAACAGTAACATCACTTAAGGCTTGTGTGCTACACAATGCCAATAGTGCAAATGCATCAGGTCTTTACACTGTAGGTCAAAGTGGAAAGCATTGGCTCCAGTCAGGAAGCAAACTTCTGAGCTCAGATATCCTTTGGAAATTCAAGATGCCCTGAAGGTTATGATAACCTTCCACTTCATCCCCACTTTTTTTTTTCTTGCACTTTTATTAAAACCTGTGAAGTGTTACTATGTTCAGTTTCCTTGATAAAAATGCTTTGATGTTAGAAAAATTATTTTAGGATTGCAAATCTGAACTTCGAATAATATTTCACAGAGGTAGAGACATACTTTTCCTGTATTTTAAATATAATCACATCACACAATTTGGGGGATTATGCCATTTGTTTATGACATTTTATCTTATATACATGTCACTAAAACTGAAGTCCCAAAGAAAACTTTTTACAAACTGCAATATTGTAAAAGCAGGCATAAACCAAGTGTTCCTTTGGCAAAAAAAAGATGAGGTCAGGGGATGGAGGGTTTGGAGTGAGAGAGTCAGAAATAATTATGTATGGTCTAAGCTTGCTTGTGGACATATTTTGGTTAAGATTTTTGTTGGTTTTGCTTTGTTGGGGTTTTTGTTTCTTTCTTTGGTTTGGTTTGATTTCATTTTGTTTCATTTCATTTTGTTGGGTTTCGTTTTGGTTTGGTTTGGAGTTTTTAAACCAAAAAAAGATAGTTAGTCCCTAAAAATTCAAGCCATTTGAACTCCCTCTCTCCTAGACATCTAGCAGGGGTAAGCTTAATGTGTTCTGTTTGCTGTTGAGGTGTTCATACACTGAAAATTGGAGAGAGACTGCTCTGGTTAAAGATGGAAGACATCACCATCAAGGACAAAACAATGACAACTGCATCAACTGGAGAGCTGACAAGAGGTGGTGTTGGTACAATCCCTCCTAGCTGTACTTCAACTAGATTGGAAAAAGCTACTGTAAAATTTGGTATATGTGTCTCTATTACCTCAGACTGGAGTATTTTCTTTCTAGTTGTACAAAAAAGACATTCCTTGATACGCACTTATTGTAGAAAACCTCTCACTAAAACTCAGGTCCTGTAATGCAGCTGAGGTTTGACTGATTGTGGTGAGTTGACCCTGGCGCCATACCAGAGGCCTGCCCCTCCCGTCCTCAGCTGGACAGGACAGAGAAAATACCAGGAAAGGTTTGTAGATTGAAACAGGGACAGGAAGGGACCACTCACCAATTACCATCATAGGCAAAATAGATTCAACTTGCTGTAACCAGCTTAATTTTATTACAAATCAAATCAGAGTAGGAGTATGAAAAATAAAACTAAATCTTAAAACAACTTTGCCCCCATCCATCCCTTCTTCTCCTGTATGGAGAATGGGGGTTACAGTCATTACACATCATTGCTGCTCCTTTTGCCTCACACTGTTTCCTTCTTCAGCATGGAGTCCCACCCACCCACTGCAGACAGTTCTCCATTAAATTCTTCAACATGAGTCCTTCCCATGGGCTGCAGTCCCTCATGAACTGCTCCAGTGTGGGTCCTGTCCTTCAGGCACAGCCTGCTCCTGTGTGGGTCCACCATGGGGTCACAGGTCCTACCAGCAAACCTGCTCCAGTGCAGGCATCCACCTGCTCCAACATGATGTTCTCCATGGGCTGCAGGTGGATCTCAGCTTCCCTGTCTTCCTCCATGGGCCACATGGGCATGGCTGCCTCACCATGGTCTGCACCTTGGGCTGCAGGGGCACCTCAACTCCAGTGCCTTCTCATTGACCTGGGTGTCTGCAGAGCTGTTTACCTCATGTGTTCTCACTCATCTTTTCTGGCTGTTGTTGTATAGGGTTTTTTTCTACCCCCTTTCTAAAACGTGTTATCCCAGAAGCCACTGTCACTGATGGGCCCACCGTCCTACCACCATCACTCCACCTTGTTATCAGCTCTGTGGGACATGGAGGAAGCTTCTGGAAGCTTCCCACAAAAGACACCCCTGAAGCCTGCCTGCTACTATTATACCTGGCCATGCAAACCCAATGCACTGCTCAAACATGAAGCTCACTGATCACTGAAGAATGAGGAAAAGACAAGCATCTTCTGAGAGTACCACCAGATTTTACTCAATGAAGACTGAAGACCATGCTTCTCATCCAGAAGGAGGGGTACTTATAATATTTTTCATTTTGCATGCAGGCTGAAAAGAGACTTTAAAAATTACTAGACTTGCAGGCACACTTTAGCTGTATGAACCAATTTAGAATTAAATGCATGCTTGAAACTGTCACTGTTCTTCATCTTGAAAACAATTTAGTCAGTTTGACTATATGTTCTTTTTATTTCTCACATCTTTTCTTTATCAAGATATGACTGTCAAACTGTCAAATTTAAATTCACTGTGTCATCTATAAACCAAGACAATTCTGACTTTTCAGAAACTATTTTAGCCACCTATCTTATCTACCAGCTCCTTTCATGCAGTCCCTCAATGGTTGTCTGTCATTAGTAAATCCTTTTCTTACTCCAAGTTCTATGGGCAATGTTTTATCCTAAGCCTTGCCCACTATCCTCATGTTTTGACATTTCCTTCGTTTACCCATTTGTATTCTATTTATTCTTTTTCACTCTGTTTTTCACTTTCCAAATCTCAGCTAACTCCTCCACAAAACTGCAACAATGAAATACCTTTCTTTTACTTTCTCTTCCAGTGGAACCTGGAATTCCTTACCAGTTTAACTAAGCATGCTGTACACCATGCATGGGACAAACTAGACATTTTAGAATGTATCCAAATATAAAAGCATAGAGCAGAAAGCCACCTAACTTCGCTGGCTGGGGAATAGAAAATGGGACTGGATCTCACATCATTCAACTTGTCCAAGATCAAAGCCTGCAAAGAGTTCCTCTCCCCACCAAGAAGAAGAAGCCAAACTTTGCTGACAATTTAGAGGATACACACTCAATTCTCACTCCTGGTACAAGATGTCAATATTTGTGATTTTTGCTTACCAGGAATCTTAAGCAACTTTGGTGTGAAATATACAATGGTAGGAAAGCAGACATTCTGTAAGTCAAACATCAAAATTCAGTTTTCTAGAGATATTCTGAAGTCTAAAGGGCAACTCTGAAATTTGTCTAATTCACAGAAGCACTGAGAGTAATACAAGACTGTTCTCTGAATCATGGCTAGGAAGAAACAACTATAAAATGTTCGTTTCTCCGTTGTGTATGCCCTCAAGAAAGAAACAATCACTGTGTACCACCATCTTCAATAAAAAGAGCTGGCTGTATGAGCCTGAAGTGCACACAGCTGAACAATACCAAAACTGGGTTATATACATAGAAGAACTACAAGTGGTAAGGAATGGAAGCCAAAAAAAATGTAAAAAAACCCCTCTAACTATTTAGCAGAAAGTATGACTGACTGTTACAATGAGACTACCAGTTCCTTTAAGGTTTCAGGAAGTACTTTCCTGATATTCTTCAGCCAAATGAAACTACTTTGGATCAATACAAGGTTAAATGAGTTAAATTTAACACACTATGATATACAGGAATTCAGACTGAAGGATCTGAATTAATAATTAACAATTAATAAAAATATGATCTTTCAAAGTGCAATTCTGCCATTCTAATCTAATTAGAAGGCTATACAGAAAAACATTTCTCCTTGAAAACTTAAGAGACTGATTGTGGTTCAGTCATAGCTTCTGTTAAATATTTATGGGGGAGGGGGTGTAATTTCTTTTTGCTTCTGTTCCACACCACTTACACATTTTTATGTGTATATTCATCAGGCCCTTGGATGAAGAGGCAGAGGCCTGCTCAGCAAATTCAGAGGACACAAAGCTGGGGAGAGTGTCCTTATACCCTGGAGTGCTTTGCAGCCCTTCAGAAGGATCTTGGCAGGCTGGAGAGATGGGCAGAGAGGAACCATCTGAAATTCAGCAAAGGCAAATGCAGGGTCCTGCTCCCGGGGAAGAACAACCCCAGGCACCAGCACAGCCTTGGGCTGACCTGCTGGGGAGCAGCTCTGAGGAGAAGGAGCTGGGGGTCCTGGTGGACAACAAGCTGTCCATGAGCCAGCAGTGTGTCCTGGTGGCCAGGAAGGCCAAAGGGATCCTGTGGACATCAGGGAGAGCATTGCCAGCAGGTGGAGGGAGGGGATCCTGTCCCTGTACTCAGCCTGGTGAGGCCTCACCTGGAGTGCTGTGTCCAGTTCTGGGCTCCTCAGGACAGGAGTGACATGGAGCTGCCAGAGCAGGTCCAGCATAGGGGTGTGAAGATAAATAGGGGACTGGAGCATCTCTCTTATGAGGAAGGGCTGAGGGGGAGTTGGGCCCATTCAGCCTTGAGAAGAGATGACTGAGAAGGGACCTCATCAGTGCCTATAAGTATATGAAGGGGAGGTACCAAGAGGATATGAAGGGCAGGTACCAAGCCAGGCTCTTCTCAGAGATGCTGAGCAGTAAGACAGAAACTGAAGCACAGAAATTTCACCTCATGATATTCATGAGAAAGAACTTCTTCACTGAGCAGGTGACCATGCTCTGGAAGAGACTGCCCAGAGAGGGTGCGAAGTCTCCTCACTGGAGATATTCAAGACTGATCTGGATACAACCTGTGCTATGTGCTCTGGGATGATCCTGCTGGAGCAAGGAGGTTGGACCAGATGACCCA